>CM061352.1:48589520-48662020 GCA_030867105.1 Liasis olivaceus
CCAAAAGATTCTATATACCAAAGTAGATTAAGCACAAAAATGACAGTCCTAAATCTAAATCTAATCCTAAAATTTAATTGTTGAATTGTTGGAATTGGGGTAGTTTACAAGCTATTAATCTAGGAGCATAAGATATATAGATCATTAATTTTAAAACAATAGGGAGTTTCCTCACTCCCAAATGAATGCTAGCTGTACCTAAAACAATCCCTGCTAAACAATCAACTGAACACAAGTCACTGGATATGATACAGTCTCTTGACTACTAGATACCTTGCTACAAGATTGTGCTAGAGAGACAGCCTCAATGTACATGTCCTATCTGAATCTGGGAACTTGGAGAGAACAGAAGAAAATATCTTACTGTAGACATAGTAGGCCAAAGAGATGAATGATGTTATGTAACTAGTTAACCAACAGTTAGGTGCAAATTAAATTAACTATGAAAGAGCACATGGCAACTTTGATCATTTACATCTGCAGCCTCCGGAAATCAGGCTTTGAAAGATGCAAGACAGGTTAAGCTTAACACAAATCTTGCTTTAGAAACTTCTTAGGTCATCTTTTAGCAATGGCTTAAATGAGGAGATTGGGTGAGAGAAAGTATATTTTATATTATTTTTTGTTTTTTCCATGTGAGCACATTGTGGTCTGTTATTGAACAAGAATGAATTCCTGTAATTGTGGACAATAACTTTATTAAAATATCAATCCACTGTTGATCTAGTGGCAGCTGTAAAAAAGACAATTTCCATGCTTTGGATCATTAGGGAAGAGATAGAAAATGAAGCTGCCAATATAGTAATGCCTGAAACCAATTCTTGTTCTGAGAAAGGAAAAGAAAGTTCATTGAGCTGATGACATTGGTTAAGTCCTCGAAACAATTGGATCTAATAGAACTCCATGAAAGATAGACTCCTGGTAAGGCATAGTGGTTTGATCTTAATTCCAAACAAGCCTCCTATTTGAAAGATTAGAGCACTTCAGATATTTGCAGAATGGACGATTAAAATTCTTTGCACTAGTATCTAAAATATGTCTGTTGTCAATAGGATTTTGGCATCAGTGTCATTGCTCTTGCTCACATAAACAAAGATTCCTCTTGGTTCACTCCAGAGAGAGAGGACTCTCTTGTAGCCAAGAATGAATGAGATTCTTTTTAACACTGTTTCCTTGTTATAATTGATCAGATATAAATTAATGAGATGGACAGTCAATAGGAAGCTGTATATTTTTCACAGAAGCAAGAGGAGTGTTTTCATTGCTCTGCAGATCCCAGGACACTGTGCTCTGTTTTACTGTCTTAATCTAGTTCATTTTGAGAAAGAGAAGAGGAAATTCACAAACCTGCTTGCATACTCTAGAAAAACTCCAAAATACTGAAGACCTAAAGATAAAGTGTGTACACACATACCCACACAATACAAAATATATCTATCTAAAGCCTCCCAAAACACAGACCATGCAAAAATATAGGTCACACACCCATCATCATTCAAAAGGAGCCAAGAAAATTCCCTCTGACAAACACATTTCACAAAATTAAAAGCCAACCTGTACACGTCTACACAAACACATGCAATTCCGACACAAACTTTCCAGAAAATGGTCCAAATCCACAGTATTTTTTTTTTAAAAAAGCAGCATGCAGATCTCTCACACATGTGAACAAAACTCATAGATACCTTCCTTCAAAAACAGGCAATAAAATCTACCCTCCACCCCCCGCATGCCCAAAAATCCTTAATTTTCTTTAGAAACCTAAGCAAGAATGAGGACATCAGGCCATTTTAGATTTCAGATTATTAAACCAGGGGTAGATAGAATACTTCCTGTAAATGCCAATAGACTGACAACATTTTTCTTGTTGTCCACCAGGCTTCCTGTTCCATGTGAGTTTATTTATGTATTTGTTTAGATTGTTTTAATTAAATGAAATATTAAATGAAAAGTATGATACAAAGTAAAGCATCAGTGTCACTTCTATTTCCAAAGATGCTTCTGAGCCCCAAAGGAATTGTGAGGAAATACAAATGGTGGATAAAAGCAGGCAAGTGCTTTTTGGGGGAGTGGGGGATAAGAAAAGAAGATAATCTGGGATGGTGGGAACATCCCAAAGGGTGAAAGTCAATAACAGGGAGCAACCTCCCTAGTTTGTGTTCTGGAAATTAGGTACTTTGTACTACCCATGCCCATAACGGCACATTTTGTGAATACATAAGCCCTCCAAAGCTGCCAGTTTGTGACAGTACCTACCATGTGCTGTCAAAATTGTAAAATTGGTTCTACCAGCCCAGAACTCTGATCTTAAACTTCAATAAGTGAGACTTTCCTAACAATTTTTATCAGTCCGTATAATTATTTTTCATTTAGAACTGTATAATCCTTCTACAACTAGTCCCCTGTTAAAATCTTGTATTTCTGCAGTACTTGATAGTATAGATTTTACTACTATTATATATTAAAGGGAATCCCCTGCTTATACCAGATGTATTAGCCAAACCTCCAGACTTAAATTTATTGGGAAAATAAGTTGTAGAAAATATATTTCTGTACCTCATGTCACAGATTTTTCCAATACTTTTTACTAACATATTTCTGTTTGGCGTTTTCTTAGAGTTGCCTTTAAGTTAATGCTTTATCTTGCAATCAATATTCTTTCATTAGATTTGGTCCCATAATTGTTCAGAACAAGCTGTAGATACTGAAATTATCTCTTTCAGCTTTCTCTTAAGAGTCCCGTGATGTATACATTTTACTGTATAGTTGGTGTATATCTTCTGATTACTTAATTTTTGTTTTATTAAGCACATTAGTACTTAAGTTAATTAAGCCTTATAGTAGATTCTCTTTTACTGCTTTTTGTTTGTTCACACACAACCATTCAGTAATAATTTCAGCATGACTTCTTTCTCCCATTTATTTCTCCAAGCATGTTTTGTGATTGCTATTGGCATAATTGTCATTGCTCAAATATTTCTTGAGACCATGCTACCCCTATAGGAGTGTGTTAATGGACAGAAGTTGTAAAACTGATCATTAAAAAAATGTGAAATGTGGTAATGGCAATAAAGAAGCCAATAATATCTAAAAAAAAGAGAGAGAGAGAGATTTTTACAATACAAGTCTAAGATTCATTGTGGTGTATCCCTTGATTTTTTTTTTCACAGAACTTCATCAGACCTGTCCCTATTCCATCAGGCATGTGAATAGAAGCTTACAAAACATAGAAATTAATGTGAATCCCTAGCTTTAGTTTGGCATAGGCTCTGGTAGCATTTCTCACCATGTTTCCCCATCACATATTTAGACTACAGATCCCATCAACTCTAGCTGACATTGCCAATTTCCATCTTTAGTTTGAAACATCTGTAAGATATGACATTGAGAAAGGCTGCCGTAAAATGTTTATGGACCTTTCTAGCTTTGGTAACTTTACTCCAGGCAAAGGGATTTCTATTTTCCTTTTCCTGGATAATATCTCAAACAGCTTGCCTGTACCTAACACACTCAGACATTTGCAACTGGTGAACTGCTTAATTGTCATAGATATTACACAACCCAGTAAGTGTTTGTTGTTTGCAATAGTATAGGTCACGTGAAAAGTAACATTGGAATGTATCAAGAATGAATGGTTCTTTTGCAAAAGAGGCAACAGAAAAGGATCTCTAGAGAAAGACAGGCAGCAGACTGATGCAATACAGCTGTCCTTGCTACTAAGAATCATTATTTTAGCAGGAAGCAATGTAAGGATTCATGTTCTATTTTTGAACATTGCAAAAATTCTGTTGCCCTTTCATTAAGACAGAGGTTATCAATATCTTATTCCAAATTTCTCAGACTTTAGGCAGAATTGTCTCTGTCTTCAACATAGCTGCTGTTTCAGGTGCTCCATATAATCCTACCAACAATAGACCAAAGTTTTTTTGGATGGGAAGGTCTCCTCTAGTGTAACATCTACAGAGAAAGTGAAGAAACGTGAGATTCATTTGGTGTTTTGAATTGAATGTCTTTAAGCACAAAATGTTCCACTCAGGGTGACATGGGTTGTTTCAATCATTCTGAAGTGTTTCAAGCTTAAAAGTGACTTTATGAAGTAAAATTAGACTTTTTCCATGCTTTCCCTACATACTGCTCCCCAGATGGAATTGATTGGTTGGTTGAATGATTATGTACCATCAAATTGGTGTTGACTCCTATTGACTGCATAGATACTCCAAGATTCTCCAAGACAATATGCCCCTTACCTGGTGCTTGTTCTCTTCTTCTCTTTCCTTCTACCTTTCCTAGCAGATTTCTCTAGAGAGCTAGGTCTTCACATAATATGTCCAAAGTATGATAATTTGAACTTGGTCATTTGTACCTCAAGTGAGAACTCTGTGTTGATTTGTTTAATGATCAAATCTTGGCTGTCCGTGGTATTCTCAGGAGTCTTCTCCAACACCAGCATTCAAAAGCATCAATAATCCTGCTTCTTCAAAGTCCAACTTTTGCTTCCATAGAGTGTCACAGGAAAACCATTGACTGCACAGTTCTGATCTTTATGGGTATAGCTAAATCCCAGCATCTGAATATCTTTTCCAAGGCCTTCATTGATGCTCTACCAAGTGGTAGTTTGTGGTGTATTTCTTGACTGCTCATTCCTTTACTGTTGAAAGTCAGTCCTAAAAGTCAGAAGCTATCCATCATTTCAGTATCTTTATTGTCAGTTCTAAGGTTAGTTGTGCGTCATTAGTTTGATCTTCTTTATATTGAATTCTAGTTTACTATTCCCCAGAGAGAATACAAAAAGACAATTCCATATGATTGGCTTTAGGGGAAAACTGACCCAGTTGCAGGCTGTTAGAACAGTTGAATTAACATGGCATGAAATGTACTCATTTTCTTCTTTTATTGGGATAGAGCTCTGGAACATTTTCATTTGTTCTGAGCTTGAAACTCTTAATAGTCATTGTAATGAATTGCGTTTTTTTTTTAATTTACTAACGTTCTGTTCATTTAGGATACATTGGTTCTACTATTAAGGGAGAGTATGAATAGCATGTTCCTCTATCACTTTCCTTTACTGTACATACCTAGGACGGATGATTTGGTATAATCTAGCATTTATTTATTTGGACATAAACTTTATTCTCCTTTTCTCCTATAATTCAAAAGAATTAGAATTCACTAAAAGCCTGCAATGAAATAATTAGCCAAGTTCTGTAAAATGTATCGTAAGACTTGCTAAAAATCCAAAAAAAAAAAAAAATCCTAGAAATTTTAGTTAGGCATGTAATAAAATCTAGACCAAAATGAATTTCCTGATAGGAAGTTCCAAAGTTTGCACACAGCAGTAGGAAAACAATTATATACTGTAGAAAATGAATAATTTCTATTGCAAATGCTTACTCCTGAATATGAAGTAAAATCTTCTGAAGTGTTACAGCAACAATTTGACCTACTCCCAATAGAAGGCTTATGATATGCACAACCATTTGGGTTTAGCACTGACTGAAAATAGCTCTCCTTCTTTGTGTTAGGTATATGAAAGAAATCATTATGAACCAAACCTCTTGACCATCCATTGACCGGGGTCCCACTATGCCTTAATGTATTCTGCTTATTATGGTTTAGCATATTGTGTAAATCCAGTCAACTGTGACTTAATAAACCCACATTAATTAAACTATGGCTTAGCACAGTTTATGAACCCAGCCATCAACTTGATGTTCTGCATGCTAAAATCATCAAATTCAGTAATTAATTCTGTAATTTACAGAAAACTATATATTTAGCTTGTAATTGGATGCCTGTTCAGTACCAGGGCACATAATTTGATTCATAAAGTTCCAGAATTGATATATAGAAAGTTAAAGAATCTCAAGCAAAATTAGCAGATTACCTTATAAGCTGGAAAACCATTCTTCAGTCAGAAAAGGCAAGCTAGAAAAATAAATCAATGCTCAAAATAAGTTAATTTCATAAGCATAACAGAGTCTAATGTTCAAGTATTACTGGGCACCTAACTAAGATTAAAGAAGTTACTACTGAAGCCCAATGCTTAACTGTAGGCATGTGCCTATATATACTGAATATATATATATACTGAGAATTATTTCTATACATCAAACTATATTCTTCAGCCTGTAGTATCTTGCCATCAGATGAGCTCAGGAATTATATTGTTTCAGATGGCAAATTTGTCTAATCTATTAAGTAATTAATGTTGAGACCAGTAGCATATGTACCAGACAGACCTAGCCATAACTATGCCAAATTTTTACTGACTGATAGAACTGGCAGCATGAGACAACTAAGTTGCTATTGGTGGTTATCAAACTAAGGACAGAGTAGTAAATTAAAGCAGAATGGCTGAAAAGCCATTAAAAGCTGGCTTTCCCCCCAGGCACTGAGATAGCAAAGTTGGAGCCCCGGGGACTGTATAGTTGGATAAATATTGTTGATTGGATGCTGGGTTTTTCTTGTTTGTTTGTTGGATTGTTTTATTGTTCTGTTTTTGCTATTGCTGTTAGCTGCCCAGAGTTGTGTCTCACAAGATGGATGGCCACACACATCAAATAAATAAATAAATAAATAAATAAATAAATAAATAAATAAATTTGTTATTCTTTATTAGTAGCATTGGCATATACTCTTATTTGTGCAACTCTAGCTGGCTTACAATGTGTATTCTATAAACAACCATAAAATAGTACTTCATTAAATAAAGTAACTAACATATGAAAAACTGTTGCTGACTAATTAAAAATGTTCTGACTGAAAACCTTTTTTCTCCACCAGTTTTTGAAAGGAGAGGAAGTTGGGGACCAATCAGACTTCACACACATGCTAATTCAGAGAGGGGGCTGCCATTGAGAACATCATTCTACAGATCCCAAACCCCCAGCCTCTCATGACTTGTGCACCCAAAGCATGTTCTTCCTTCTATATCATGTAGGCTGGGCAGATTCTGCCTGGAGAATGGATAGTGTATTCTCTTTTAAGTATATTGACCATAACAAATGTCACTACAGTAGCACCATTAATGTATTAACTATTCCACTTAAACTTCTCTACATGCTAGTTCTGCAAATAACAGAGATGTATCATTACATCCTGTTAAACAAAAAATTTAAAAAGGAACAGTAGAATACAGAAGATGAGTAATTTCAATGATACTTGGAAAAAGTGTGGATTGCATGAAGAGAGAGTTTGAAGAAAACATCACAGAGAAATATGCTGCAGCTGTTTCAGTACAATGAATGCACAGTAGCTTGGTATACATTTTCTATAATAGCTCATTAACAGAAATGTTTATTTCAAGAATTTTCAAAGTTAGTGAAACTTAGTAATAGTTTCTCTTCCCAGGGCTCATTAGCAAATTTTAAAACTAGTGTAATAAATATATATTAAAAATTCAAACATGCTTCTCATTTTAACATTTTTGTAATGTTTTTGTCCTTAAGAAAGATTGTTTGGGAGGAACCATTAAATACAAAACTGTCTTTTACTGATACTTAATATATACTTTGGTGGACCCCTTACTGCTTAATGCTGTGAAGCCTGGATTGTCTGCTTGAAATATTCTGAGAGCACTGCTATACTTACTTAGGTCATCCAATCCTATAAAATCCACATAAATACTGCAGTTTTTGCTAACCCTGTGACTACCTAAATTAAAGTTAGTGTCACTGAGGATGGCATTGCTTTTATACATAATGTATAATCTTCAGTGCCAGAAGTATAGGAAATCTCTTTGCAAATTACTTTTAAATATAATGGCAGTTTTGTGTGTTAAATTAAAAAGAATAATTCTACAGTCTTCAATTTTTCTCTTTTCTTTTTCTCCTATATAGTTGTAGAATCTATGCATATAGCACTCTTTGCATAATTATTCAGCAAATGCATGTGTTCCTAGTATGCAAGAACCATTTGCATCCACAGAATTACTAATTCCATTAAATAGTAGAATTGCATTATTGGAGAAGATGCTTTTCTCTGGATTCATGGTCCGGCTGTAATATTAAAGGCTAATAACTATGTTAGTGGTGTTAATTGAGTGGATCCTTAACACAAAATTGTATCTATTAATCTTAAGTACGTTGGTAGACCTCTGTAAGTATTAGCTAGGAGGAAAAGGTAAGATGGTTAACAGGACTTTGTGTCTCTTGTTATTACTTCTATGATCTCCAAACTTGTGTTTATTTGATACACTATGCTAAAAAAATAAAAATTTAAAAGATTTAAAATTGCAATATTTAAGCTATATTCTGTGTTGGGAACACTTAGTGTTTATTTTCTGTCATTCTAGAACTATTGATCTGAATTATTCTAACATCAGGCCTATTCTACCCAACCAAGGCAACCCAAGGTTATCTGGTGGTGATTGCATTCAGCTAGAATTTTCTGCCATTACCTATTTTTCCTTCAACCTGAGTAAAGAATAGCTTAAACCCAGTATCTGATAGTTAACCTAGGAAGGCTAAACCTTACAAAAACAAATTTTCCCAGATTATACCCCTTCAAAAAAACCCCAGTTGATACCAAAAATATCTCTTTAAATAGTATTTAAAGTTTATGCAGATCACACAAAAGTAAAGGAATAGGCTTAGTGAAAAAGATGTATGTTCAAAATAGATAGAGTGAACAAAGGAGCAATGGATAGACCATCCAAAATATGTTTGAACAAAACCAGGCAATGTGCTTTGAGCACCTGCAAAGTAAATCAAATCCTAATCCCACTTTATCTCTAGTTACTCACTGTTCCTAGAAGTCTCTGTGGGTTTTCTTGTATCCTAGGACCTGGAAGATTTCACCCATAACCTGGAGTGGGCTTAGATTCTTTTCCAAGGAAAGCCAGCTGCTACTCTGAAGGAAGATTCAAAAGAACAAAACTCTAGCAAACTCTTTCCTCACTATCTAACCTCAAGGGAGTTAATCCCTTACTAGAGATAGAAGGGATTAGACTACCAGTATTTGTGGGTATGATTCTGACCTAATAGCTCTTTCTAGAGTTTGTATAGCTAGTTCCCATTGCAGTCTCACAGCTAATTCAGATGCTTCCAAAATTCAGTTGAAAACTATCATTAGTTTTTAAAACTTTGCTACTTACAGGTTCCAAGGTAATCAGCTGAATCTATTTGCAAAGTTACATACACATTGTGTCAAATCTAAAAATAGTATAACACCTTGATGCTATGGACAGTTTGGGCAGTCCTTTGGTTGTCAACGTTCAGTATCATTGATACTCTGCTTTACATGGTGTAAGGAATGTTAAAACACAGATAACTAGAACGGTAAACTATCAGTTCAACCATTACTGATAGTAGAGATCAAAATAATTTACCAACACATCTTTATTTTAGAAATTTTGCACATTACTGAATTGTTGAATGGTTATTTCTAACAGACAACAACTTTGCAAAGAGTTATCTAACCATTTTCTATGGTCGGCGCTATAATTAATTATTGACATATTTATTGGAAAATTATACCCATATTCTGCATTTTGACTATGTAATTTCCCTGATAAATTATATAGATGATAAATGAGTAAGATGTGGTTACTTTACTTTGCTGGTAATTTAATATGGTAGCTTTTGATCTTGATAGATAGGCTAAATAGATTAGAATAGATAAGAATTTTATTTGGAAATTTATTTATATTTTCTCCTAATTTTCTCCCTTGAGAATCTCATGAGAAATACTCAAGAGTGCAGAAATTTGAAGTCCTTTTGCTTTTTACCTGCAGTCAAAATTATCATATCTCAAAGTGACATGATGAAAAGTGTACTAAATAATCTAAATGTACAGGTGAAACTCGAAAAATTAGAATATCGTGCAAATGTTCATTTATGTCAGTATGGCAACTCAAAAGGTGAAACCAATATATGAGATAGACGCATTACATGCAAAGCGAGATATGTCAAGCCTTACTTTGGTATAATTGTGATGATTATAGCGTACAGCTTATGAAAACCCCAAATTCACAATCTCAGAAAATTAGAATATTACATGACATCAATAACACAAGGATTGGAAATAGAACAATATCAGACCTCTGCAAAGTATAAGCATGCATATGTACTCAGTACTTGGTTTGGGCCCCTTTTGCAGCAATGACTGCCACACTGCGGCGTGGCATGGATGCTATCAGCCTGTGGCACTGCTGAGGTGTTATGGAAGACCAGGATGCTTCAATAGCGGCCTTCAGCTCCGCTGCATTGTTCGGTCTCATGTCCCTCATCTTTCTCTTGGCAATGCCCCATAGATTCTCTATGGGGTTCAGGTCAGGTGAGTTTGCTGGCCAATCAAGCACAGTACTCCCATGGTCACTGAACCAGGTTTTGGTACTTTTGGCAGTGTGGGCAGGTGCCAGGTCCTGCTGGAAAATGAAGTCAGCATCCCCATAAAGCTCGTCTGCGGAAGGAAGCATGAAGTGCTCCAAAATCTCCTGGTAGACGGCTGCGTTGACCCTGGACTTAATGAAGCACAGTGGACCAACACCAGCAGATGACATGGCTCCCCAAATCAACACAGACTGTGGAAACTTCACACTGGCCTTCAAGCATCGTGCATTGTGTGCCTCTCCATTCTTCCTCCAGACTCTGGGTCCTTGGTTCCCAAATGAGATGCAAAAGTTGCTCTCATCAGAAAAGAGGACTTTGGACCACTGGGCAACAGACCAGTTCTTTTTTTCTGTGGCCCAGGTAAGATGCTTCTGACGTTGTTTCTTGTTCAGGAGCGGCTTGACAAGAGGAATACGACATTTGAAGCCCACGTGCAGGGTCCGTCTTTGTGTGGTGGCTCTTGATGCACTAACTCCAGCCTCAGTCCACTCCTTGTGAAAGTCCCCAACACTTTTGAATGGCCTTTTCCTGACAATCCTCTCCAGGCTGCGGTCATCCCTGCTGCTTGTGCACCTTTTTCTACCACACTTTTCCCTTCCACATAACCTTCTATTGATGTGCTTTGATACAGCACTTTGGGAACATCCAACTTCTTTTGCAATTACCTTTTGGGGCTTTCCCTCCTTATGGAGGGTGTCAATGATGGTTTTCTGCACAACTGTCAGGTCAGCAGTCTTTCCCATGCTTGTGATTCCTACTGAACCAGCCTGAGAGACCATTGAAAGGCTCAGGAACCCTTTGCAGGTGTTATGGATTCATTAGCTGATTAGAGTGGGATACTCTGAGCCTAGAATATTGAACCTTTTCACACTATTCTAATTTTCTGAGATTGTGAATTTGGGGTTTTCATAAGCTGTATGCCATAATCATCACAATTATACCAAAGTAAGGCTTGACGTATCTTGCTTTGCATGTAATGCGTCTATCTCATATATTGGTTTCACCTTTTGAGTTGCCATGCTGACATAAATGAACATTTGCACGATATTCTAATTTTTCGAGTTTCACCTGTAGAATGAAATCAGTGACACTTTTGCAAAAAATCAATAATGCCCCTAATTTATAGCAGATCCTTATTTAATTTCATCTCAACAGATGCTCATTAGTATGTTGTTATTAACTGGTATTCACTCTTAGGTTTTGTCTAAAATGAAGATAAGAATTACATTTTAATGACTGCATCTTTCAAGGGGAGGGATGGGGAAGGGTAGAGAAACATTGAGGTACTGGAACACCAAGTCATTTCTGCATACTGTAGAACACCATTTCTCAACCTTGGCAGTTTGAAGATGTGTGGACTTTAACTCCCTGGCTGGGGAATTCTAGGAGTCAAAGTCCACACATCTTCAAGTTGCCACGGTTGAGAAACACTGCTGTAGAAAAATATCTCTTTAAGAGAGACAATTTCCTGACAAGAACTTAAATTATTTTAAAAGAATTTATCCTAAATTGTCTGCTTGATGGATGTGCAGAATCAGATGATAATGTGAGTCACCATTCTTTCTAATCAAATTACCAAAGACTTCTTGTAAAAGTAACTCTCTCTCTCTAGCCGTTGATTAATGAAGTGGTGCCTCTGTTTTGTATTAGAATTAATTGAAGTAATACAAATAAGTTATCTCTCTAGCCTGCAGAAATTATCTTCTTTACAAAACAGTGTAATAGACTTGGCAAACTACCTTTCTCCCCATCTCTTTTATAGTTTGTAGCATGAAATAAAAGGAAAAGAATTGGGGGCGGGGGGGGGGGAGAGAATGAATTATTGTAGGGACTGTTACCATTTTAATATATAGAATGAATACATGTTATGCAAATAATATATGCAAGTGTGCCCTGACAAATCCATGAACTGGGTAGTTACTTTGTTCATGTATATTAGTGAGATGGTTTGCATATCTTGCTCAATTGTTGTATGCATATTTCAAAATAGCAAAAATCACACTGAGCCTGCAAAACATGATGTGTGAACATAAAATACTGAAGAGAATAAAGGACAGAACATTTGAAAAATGGTGAATGGCATACCTTTTGCCTCCAAGGCAGAGTAGCCAAGCCTAATAAGGAATATTATAGCTACCAGAATGTTATTCAACTTTCAGTATGAGACTGTTGTTCTTTTTTCTTTATCTCTGAAGAATGTCATTGTTAGCTGGATCCATTTATTTGTTTGTATATTCATATAAACTCATAACCATATAAGATTTTTGTATATTATATATGTGGTCATGAGCCAATTTCATAAATAATTATATATTAATATCACAGTAGAAGTACATGAACATTACTTTCCTTTGTTATATCATTTTTTAAAGATTAATTTATTAAATTTTACTTAGGGATGAGTCCAATGAAAACAGTGGGACTTACTTTTCATGGATAGGATTGTTGTGGAAAACCCTAAGGTCTTGCCTTTCAACTTTGTATCAAAAAGGCAATTGTATAAAAAATGTAAAAATAATATGAACAAATGCAAAAACAATATGAAGGTAGAAGCAATAAAATAATCAGTATAAACCAGGAAATTACAGAATAACATTTCACATAAAATATTTTTTGCTCATCTCCAGAGCAATATTAGTGATATGCATCAGTGAATGTGTGTGAAAGTGGAAGTCTACAGTCTTAGCATCCTAACAAAACCAGGCCCTTCCCTGAGATTCTGTGTGCATGCTTGTGTGAAAAACGTCTACCATTTTAATTTACAATCTTCTGAGCTACTGCTAAAAGAAATTTGGTTAGTAGGAATGCTGGCTAAGACACTATTGAATTTCCAGAAGAGAAGCTGGAGAGCCTTTCTTCTGCTTAGTTTTAGGTAGGTAGCAAAAGCATTTTACTCCATTCAACTGATAATACTTTTTAATATGATATGAAAGGTTAGCAACCTCATTTTAAAACAGTTCTAGTTTTAATCTGTTTTATATTTATATTGTTTTAATGGTTTAAAGGACAGAAAAAATGGGAATATTTGTAATTGTTTCTCTTCTCCATTGGCTACCAGTTGTCTTCTGGGAGCAGAGTGGCCATGTTAGATACAACCTTAAGAATTTCATAGACTGTTATGGACCTCCAGTTCTTGACTTTTTTCTCAGATTTCTGTAATGGAAGCAATGACATTTCATAAAAACACTTGAAGATAATTAAGCAACAATCTCTTGCACTTCTGTTTTCTAGTTAATAATGTAATGTTTCATCCATGGTCCCTTACCATAGCTCATTTTAGAATGGCAGGAGAGATCAGTCATAAAACACCGACTAACTAATATAAGAACTGGAAATGCCTCTTAATTCTGCTATTTCTGTTAACTTGTAACATAAAAATTAATCTATATGCAATGCTGAAGCTACATTTTTAATTGACCTTTCATTAATGCAAGCAACAGGTTTATTTCAGATTGGTTTAAAGCAATACTGAAGGAAGAAATTAAGCCAAAGAATCAAAGGAAATGGTACAGGCAAAGAAAAATAAAAGCACTCTTCAGTTTTCTGATTCCATGAAAGCTAAGTAAAAATATGTGTGAAGATAACTATCTGATGAAAATTCTCTTAAAATCTATTATTCATAAACTTACCTATATAAAATTTATCAATACAAAATTTTTAAAAGATAGTTTTTCTCAGCAAGATTCTGTTCCTTGGTTATGTGCGCACGCACGCTCACACACACACATATATGTCTAAATCTTTAATTGTCTTTGACATTTAGAATCTCTACAGCTTTTTGTTTTCTATTTATTACTAATTGCAAAATATGCTAGGTAACAATAGGGCAAGAGGTGTTAGTATAATTAAAAATATATGTGTGTGCATAACTTTTTTAAAAAAAAAATCTTATCCATTTAGGAAGTGACTTTCAATTAGCCTTTCTGCTAATATCAGGTCACTATACTCCATAGCTGATGCTTTATTCCTTCATTTGGGTTGTCAGTCGCTTGCTTCAGTTGGCTGGCAAAGGTGGTTGTATATCCATTACGAGCAACATAGCACTTTGCATTTCTGAATTGACAAGCAGCTATATTGACCTAGCGCTTATTATGGGTCAACAGCTGTGTTAACCAACGGAAGGACTGAGGGGCAATTAAAATGAATTGGCAAAAATATATCTTCCTAATTTACTCCAATTTGTTATTTATGCTAACATTGTATGGCTTCTATGGTGACACTAAACAGAATGGACCCAATAATGGCAATTAACATAAAAATATAATGGCTAATCAAATTGACAGCAACTGTTTCTCATCATCTCGACACACAATACATTATCAAAACAAACTATTATGAAGGAGGTAATTTCAGTGTTCTATTCAACCTGCTGCCTGTGTGCAGTCAGGGAGATGTGTACCAGCAATTACTGCTGAATCCCAAAAACTAAACAAATAACTTAATCGCTGTCGTCCTCTTTTTCCCTTCTTCAGGAAGCAGTAATCACGATTTACTAAAAATAAGTGGTGTATAATAATATAATGATGATGCATTTCATAGAATAGCTAATAAGGAATAAAATAAGCTTCTGTGCTATGTCAAATACATTTATGTGAAGTATGGGTTAAAGTATAATAAGATTTTTAAAATGCAATTTCCTGGTTGAGGCTTTTTAATATATAGAATTTTTAGCATTGATTTTGTTAATAGATCATGCACTTTTTGTGCAGAATTTTGACTAGTTAAAACAAGCGAAATTTTCAGTATGACAAAACACCCTATTTTTACTGACTAACTAAATGTCTTTGATATAAAATAGAGCTGTAAGTGAAATTCCAGTATGTAGTATTCTTGGCAGAGGGCTCCAAAACTTGGACTTGAAACTGTGTAAGTAATAATATCCCACAATTTTATTAGGCTTTCTATTCCACTGCCAACCTGTATTTTAAGTTTTTCAGCTGCCTAACATAACTCTGCTATTCCGTGTTGTTCCAACCATGTCACCTTCCTTAAATGCATATCCTCCTTTTACTCCAAGTTGCTCTGTACCAAATCTCATTCATTTAACTCTGTTTATTCTCAGAGATACCCTAGCAAATAGAATATGTTGAGAAATATAAGGTGACCAAGGATATCCAATTATTTTAATGGCAATCTGTTGATTTAAATTCAAATTTAATACTCTACCCATTACAGAGTACTAGCTCTGATTCAGCCAGGTGACCAAGTATTTCCTCTCTCATGTTTAAATGTCATTTTAATTGAACATCTATCCAAAATCTTGCATTTATTGTTCTCACTATGCTTTTTATATCTAGTTACTTTACCTTTTATGGCTAATTGGCTGGAACACTAATGAGGAGCACTCAGTGCTGCAACATTTTATTGTAGGCTCCATTGCTAACACAAGTTAATGGCATAAGTAATTTCCCACATTATCTGTCTGGATTCTATTCCATTGTAATCCCATTTTATAGGGGGACAGGGAATTGGTCATTCAGCCACAAATGATACAAGGGTCACTGCTGAAAGAAAAATAATGCAAGGTGGAACTCCATCAATTAGTGTTCAGTCTCACTTTGGGTAAGATGGCTGAATATAATGCTGACAGAATGCCAAAGCATTTAACATGATGACCTAGTTACTTGATTTTTTTCAGTCTGGCTTCAGTACTGTTTTAAATACTGAAACTATCCTGGTTTTGTTGGTCCAGAATCTCCCACCATTCAGTTTCACTGGATACTTGTAGATCATACCATATGAGGGAAGGGGGAAAAGCTTTTCTTTATCCCGTTTTTGTCCTTCTATGCATACTTTATACACTATTTTGTCACTAATTACATCCTGTTTTCCTTTTTCCTAAACTTAATAGTCTCAAATACTGCATTCTTTCTTTGGAGAAAATTGTTCTAATACCTTAATAATTTTGATTGTCCTCTACTACTGTATAGTTATGTAGCTCTTCAGTATCAAGTTTAAGTATAGAATTGTGAATATTCCAGTATTTCAAGAGTGGTTGCATCATATATTTATATAAAAGGTATTACAAGGTATTACAACATGATTAAGTGAACATATAATGGAAGTAAAGCATATGTGAGAATAAATGAAATACTTAGTGAATGGTTCAGCATTGGACAAGAAGTAAGAAGGCTGTGTGAGTGTCAGTTTGGTGTAGTGGTTAAGATGCTGGACTAGAAGCTTGGAAATATGAGTTCTAGTCCTTCCTTAGACATGAAAGCCAGCTGGGTGACTTTGGGCCAGTCACTCTCAGCCCAACCCACTTCATAGGGTTGCTGTTGTGGGGTAAATAGGAGGTGGAAGCATTATGTATGCCATCTTGAACTGTATAAAATAAAGGCAGGATATAATAATAATAATCTACTTGGAAAATCCTTGTAGTGACATTAGAGGTGTGTTGGTTGGGAACATGAATGAACATGCACCATTTTTTATGCTATCTATGCTGTCTTGTTGACTAAGAATGCAATTGATCTGCAGCAAAGTTTAGACATCTGGTTTAACAAAACCAGATGTCTAAACTTTAAACATCTGGTTAAAAAATACAGTTCTAAAAATTAATATATCAAAGTCTATGGTAGTTGTGTTTGACATGAAAAGTGAAGTGAACAATTGTAAATTATACATATAATATATTGAGTAAGTAGATGAATTTGTGCATTTTGGTAGAGAGCCTACTAAAGATGGGAAAATATATGAGGAAATGTTAAGATGTGCAAATGTGAGTAGAACGGTAGTAGGTAATATGTAGTTCTTTGTGAGGAAGGAATTTGTCAAAAGAAGCAAAAATGGCTACGTGTAAGACTACATTTCTGCCTACTTTGTTATATGAAAGTAAAAGTGGGCTGTGTCAGGAGAAACATAAAAGTTGAGTGCATGGAAATGGGTTACTTAAGAAGCATGTGTGATAAAACAAGAATTAGTTCAAGAGTGAATTATTGCTGTCTGAATACAAAAGTGAGTGATTACTACAAAAGAAGTATTTTAAGGTGGTTTGATCACATAGAATGTGGGTCAAATCACCATCTATCTATGAAGGACGAGGTAGTCAAGAAAAAGAGGACAACTGAGAAAATTGTGGTTGGCTGTATTTAAGGAGTTCCTCAAAATGACAAGTGAAATTTTTAAAGAACAAAGGGATACGTTTGAGTTGGTTATGGACATGGTGAAGATAAGGATGGTTTGCAAGGATAGAAAGGTATGGAGAGGTATAGCAACTGGTATAAACTAGATATAGCTATATTTTCTTTCCTTTTTTTTTTCTTATCTGTTGTCTTTAATTTCTTTTTGTTACTATTTCTTACTCCTATTCTGGGCTTTGCATAATATCGTTTACTTGAACTGGAATAACACAATCTTATGTATATACAGGTGAAACTCAAAAAATTAGAATATCATGCAAATGTTCATTTATGTCAGTATGGCAACTCAAAAGGTGAAACCAATATATGAGATAGACGCATTACATGCAAAGCGAGATATGTCAAGCCTTACTTTGGTATAATTGTGATGATTATGGCGTACAGCTTATGAAAACCCCAAATTCACAATCTCAGAAAATTAGAATATTACATGACATCAATAACACAAGGATTGGAAATAGAACAATATCGGACCTCTGCAAAGTATAAGCATGCATATGTACTCGGTACTTGGTTTGGGCCCCTTTTGCAGCAATGACTGCCGCAATGCGGCGTGGCATGGATGCTATCAGCCTGTGGCACTGCTGAGGTGTTATGGAAGACCAGGATGCTTCAATAGCGGCCTTCAGCTCCGCTGCATTGTTCGGTCTCATGTCCCTCATCTTTCTCTTGGCAATGCCCCATAGATTCTCTATGGGGTTCAGGTCAGGCGAGTTTGCTGGCCAATCAAGCACAGTAATCCCATGGTCACTGAACCAGGTTTTGGTACTTTTGGCAGTGTGGGCAGGTGCCAAGTCCTGCTGGAAAATGAAGTCAGCATCCCCATAAAGCTCGTCTGCGGAAGGAAGCATGAAGTGCTCCAAAATCTCCTGGTAGACGGCTGCATTGACCCTGGACTTAATGAAGCACAGTGGACCAACACCAGCAGATGACATGGCTCCCCAAATCAACACAGACTGTGGAAACTTCACACTGGCCTTCAAGCATCGTGCATTGTGTGCCTCTCCATTCTTCCTCCAGACTCTGGGTCCTTGGTTCCCAAATGAGATGCAAAAGTTGCTCTCATCAGAAAAGAGGACTTTGGACCACTGGGCAACAGACCAGTTCTTTTTTTCTGTGGCCCAGGTAAGATGCTTCTGACGTTGTTTCTTGTTCAGGAGCGGCTTGACAAGAGGAATACGACATTTGAAGCCCACGTGCAGGGTCCGTCTTTGTGTGGTGGCTCTTGATGCACTAACTCCAGCCTCAGTCCACTCCTTGTGAAAGTCCCCAACACTTTTGAATGGCCTTTTCCTGACAATCCTCTCCAGGCTGCAGTCCTCCCTGCTGCTTGTGCACCTTTTTCTACCACACCTTTCCCTTCCAAATAACCTTCTATTGATGTGCTTTGATACAGCACTTTGGGAACATCCAACTTCTTTTGCAATTACCTTTTGGGGCTTTCCCTCCTTATGGAGGGTGTCAATGATGGTTTTCTGCACAACTGTCAGGTCAGCAGTCTTTCCCATGCTTGTGATTCCTACTGAACCAGCCTGAGAGACCATTGAAAGGCTCAGGAACCCTTTGCAGGTGTTATGGATTCATTAGCTGATTAGAGTGGGACACTTTGAGCCTAGAATATTGAACCTTTTCACACTATTCTAATTTTCTGAGATTGTGAATTTGGGGTTTTCATAAGCTGTATGCCATAATCATCACAATTATACCAAAGTAAGGCTTGACGTATCTTGCTTTGCATGTAATGTGTCTATCTCATATATTGGTTTCACCTTTTGAGTTGCCATACTGACATAAATGAACATTTGCATGATATTCTAATTTTTTGAGTTTCACCTGTAGTTATCCTTTCCGTACAACTACTGATCCTTGACAGATCATAATTCTTATATCTTTCTCGTCGCTAACCAGTTATTGGTCAAAAAGTAAAATCTATCCTATCACCCCATGACTGAAATATATTTTTTGAAAGAAATATAAATTCAAGTAACGTGTCTATACATGATGAATAAGGCACAGCAGTAATGTAGATTTTAATTAATTAGTATAATTAATTAAAATCTAATCTTTTATAGCATTCATGCTTGCAACAGCCTGTTTCTATTACTATGAAGCCTAGTATCATATATTTAATTTCTGATCTTGCTTTCTAGTTCCTTGATAATGCAAGCACTTGAAATCCTAAAGATTTTCAGTCTATTAGAAAAAAAATTGTTCCTCTGTAGTCAGATAGGAGAAGAGTACATTTCATGACTATATTTCTTCCTGCCTGCCATATGGCAGTTAATTTTAATGTTCTTGTTCCTATAATATTTTTTGCATAATCCTTTTTTCTAACAGTACAGTCGAGTCTATTGGAAGCCTTGAATCTTATAAAGATATAAATTAATTCCACATTGCACTATTTGCTGTGTGAGGAATGCTTAATTGAGGAATAATTATTGTGTAATCAATAATTACTCCTGTAACCAATTCATTTAAAGCATGTTTATCTGCACATCACTTTCAGTCCCAAACTAGTTATACTCAAAGCGAAAAATGAACTAGCTATTCCCATTGATAAACCAAAAGCCACTGCATAAAAAAGTAAAAGATATGAAGAAGAAAGGAGGAAAATTCTTTCCATTAAATAATAAGTCATAAGCTGTGATAAGTTATATTTTCATGGAAAACACAGTTTTGCTTATAAACTAAGATGCAAAATAATCTAGTTTGTGCTTGTAATTAATAGACTTGTTAAAAAAAATAGCATGCACTGATTTTGAAGAAATTCTTTTTTAAATGCCTTCATCTTCAACAGTTAAGAAAGCATGCTTTTCAGTTTCTACCAATGAAAAGTTTGTGAAAGAAATAGCTTTATTCTACAGATAAATCTATCAACCCAAGTAATTTTTCCCAATCATTATCTATATTCAGGCAAAACCACTGACTCACAAGATAACACTAAGATAGATTTAGTTCTGATAGTAAATTTTCATTCTGAATCTAACTTAGAGTACTCTCTGGTAGACTAATACAATTCTTTAAAGGCTCTCTGGGATGTCACAAAGTTCATAAGCTCAGAGTTATTTCTCATACATAGTTTCAAAGCATTTCCTGTATAAGAAATATATAGTGTGTGTTAAGCATACTTTTTACATGAAACTGTATGCTGGAACTTGATTTCCTGGTACAATATTATGTATAGTTTCTAAAGCCATTGTTGGATGCATGTATGGACTAAGTTATATAATCATATGCTTCATTTATATCTGCATAATGTCTCTGAACAATTGTACTGTCTCATTCTGTAAAACAAGACTGTATTGTATTTAATACTACATAAACACAAAAGGTTTCTACGCTGGGTTTTTTAGGAGGATTGGGGATTTTATAGAAGTTTATTTACTATGCCATAACATTTGACTAAATTGCTTCCTGAGGCAGCTGATAAAAACTAATAGCAAACATTTAACTTCAATAAGTAACAGTGAAACAGCATAAAAGTTGTACGTGAACATGGTTATTCTAGTCTGAGCTTTTTTTCAATAGCATATTATATTTACCTGTGTATGTGTTTTATTACAGTACTCTGACAAGGCCTTATTCACCCAGCTATGCTTTTACCGTTATATTTTTGATGTGGACTATGCAAAAGAAAAATTTACTGGTCCAGGGAAAGGTATGTTGCAACACTGTAATTACTCTGCAAGTTTAAAGTGGGAATTTGCATCATAAAAGGCAGTCCTATTTTCTGGTGTCAGGCCAATCTACCTCATTCTGTTAACATAATATACATAAAGGTAGCTGACTGCATGAATTAAGAAATTGTGTTCAAGAAAGAAGTTGTATGTCGTAATAATCAACCGTATGTTTCTGACTGCTGAAAGAAATGTCTGGGAAACTTTAAATTCTCTTAAATGATTGAGAATGCTGGTGGTTTATCCTTCCCTTTGCTGGAAGCTTCTTTCTGATTAATCTTTTTAGTATTTTTAACCAGAGTTACAAATATTCTTTCAATGCTGCATACATGATAAGATTGTATTTACTAATGTATATACTTAATGTATTTTATATATGCATTTTTTATAAGTAACATGTAAATTGTTAATGATATATAAGGTAACTATCAAAAATATAAAGGTAAAATTATACACCTGTGCAAAGCATTCAGAGAAAGCATCTGTCCTGTAAGTGTTGAAGCAGCCTTGTCCTTAGGAAGGCTGCTTTGAGGGTTTTCCCAGATTAACAACCTATCTTTGCAAATGCCTAGAAAACACTTCTGCTTGGACTGCTGGTGAGACAGTTGTACATACACAGTTACGTAAAGACATGCAGCTTCAGGTCAACCAGCACTGAGTATCTTTTACTCCTAATAACTCAAAACTGGAATCACATTCTCCTATGGCATTTAGGGGGAGAAAGCAGAAAGCTGGTATTTATTTTGATTTCCATTCACTATAGATATTCAAAATGATTTAAAGTTTGATTTGTTTGTGGTGCAGTATGCTTAATGGAGAGTGGAAAGCATGTATTGATGTTGAATGACTGCAGATATTGAACCTGGAGATGGTCATTTTTTTATATAAACAAAAAGTGTAGAAGAATGGAACTTTATGTTGTAATGCTAGTTCTCTGATACATGTGGTCCTCATTTAACAACCACTTGTTCAGTGACCATTCAAACTTACAATAGCGCTGAAGAAGTAGTTACGACCAGTCCTTGGAATTCATGATGTCACAGTGTGCCGCAGTCACATGATCACAACTTGTTACCTACCCTGCTGGATTCCCATAAGCAAAGTCAATGGAGAAGCCAGCAGGAAGTTGGAAGCTGCAGTCATGTGATGTCTTTGCTTAACAACCAGTGTGGTCCTCACTTAATGACAGCAACAAGTCTGCCTCAATTGCTGTCACTAAGCGACATAGTCATGTAACATCACGCTTTATGACTGCATTGCTTAGAAATTGCTGTCATTAACCAAGGACTACCTATAATAAATTTGTAATAAAAATGACCAGTTAACCAGATATACCTAAAAAGCATGCATTGAAACTAAAACTCTTTTATTTGAAGTAGAATGATTTTGTGAATAGGTCAGGTTCATTTTAAAGTATTAACAATCTTCAGAGGTCACTAATTCATATGATGTGCAAAGTTGGACACCTCTATAAAGTTCACATTTTGTTTTCAAGCAGAAGCCCACTTTAATTCATTTCTGCATATGATTTGTATTTGTTTTAAGAATTCCACGTGAAGCTTCTATACATACTTTTGTGTTTCAGTGCACGAAAATATGTAAACATTTCTCTAATAAATTTACTTTTATCTGCTGCCTTCCCTAATGTACACTTTTTAATGTATTGATGTTTGGAAAATGCATCAGACATTTTAGAGAAGTAAAAAAAAGGTATTATGGTTGGTATATCAGAATATTGTATATTCAGAATATACAAATTAGATTGGTTCATACTAAAATGTATACCAGACTAATTCTCTTAGATACACAAATATGTCATTAATTGGTGGCCAATTAAATATCAGTGATCATTCAAAAAGATGGTCTATTTGCATATAGGAAAAGTTTAATACAGTGCAAGATATTACTAATTGTACTAACTTGAATTAATACCCCATTTCCAAACTTAATCTTTGCACTGAAAGATGAAGATTAGAGGCTAGGGATGAATGGACATTCATGAAAAAGTAATGTATTAACCCTGCTTCCATGAATGCTAAATACTTTGTGAATGGAGATTACTTGGAAACTCAAGCATACCAAATTTGGTATATTCCAATTTCTGAAGCATTGGTAGCAATCTTTTTGGCTGTGGGTTTCTCCTAATATATCACTTTATTATCTCTTCCTCTTTTTCCTATAATTTGGAGGACAAGAACATTGCAAGGATTTTCTGGTACTGATGATACTAATTTCTGAGCGTAGATGAACTTGTGTATAGGTTGTCCTCAACTTACAACCAATCAGCGACTGTTTGAAGTTACAACAGGACTGAACCAATGGTGGTTACTACTGGTCCTCAATGTTCCAGCCGTCCCAGCACCCCTATGGTCATGTGATCATGATCTGGGCACTTGGCAACCAGCTCACATTTACGACCGGTTGCAGCATCCCATGATCATGTGATCTCCCTTTGCAACCTTTCCTGACAGCTTCCCCAGAAAGTCAATGGGGAAGTCAGCAGGGAAGTGTAATGGTATGTGGGAAAGACCTTGGGAGATGGGGTAAAGAGATGCTGCCTAGGGAACAGTCAGATAAGAGACAGCATAGACTGTAGCTACATAGTGGACAGAGCAAGAGGCTCAGAAGGGACCCTCCCTAGTTTCTCGGGCTGTAAAGTTGACAGCGGGAGAATTGTACTTTCAGACATAAGATTCTGTTAATGTAGCTTTAAAATAAAATAGATTTAGTTTATCTGGTCATGTTTCCTGTCGGGTCTACCTGGTTAGGCTGACATCAATCTTGCAAGTCTGAAAGTACAATTCTCCTGCTGTCACCTTTACAACCTGAGAAACTAAGAAGAGTCCCTTCTTAGCTTCTTGCATCATCCACTATGCAGCTGCGGGCTATGCTGTCTCTTATCTGACCATTCCCTAGGTAGCATCTCTCCACCCCATCTCCCAAGGTCTTTCCCATATACCATTACAGGAAAGCCGCAAGTCACTGGGGTAAGTCCCTCCCACCTGTGCACCTTTCCCCTCTGCATTTGTGCCGCGCTGGTCACTCACTCTGCACATCCTCCCAGAACCTCACTGTGCCTCACCCGCTACTTGTGGACCCCTACACACCCTCCTGAGCCTTGCTGCGCCTCCCTCGCACCCTTGCGCACCCCTTTGTACCCTCCCCCACCTGGCAGCAGCCGCTTACCTACCTGCTGGCCTGCTTGTGAGCTGCCTGGGACTTGCAGCTTCCAGCTGGCTTCTCCACTGACTTGGTTGTGGGATGCCGGCAGGAAGTTGTCTCACCAAATGACCATGGGATTTAGTTAGTGACAGCAACTGGGACTGCAAGGATTGCCATCACTAAGCGATGTGGTTGCACTTTACGACTATATCACTTACCAACGGAAATTCCAGTCCCAATTGCCATCGTAAGTCGAGGACTGCCTGTATACATATCTGCTATATATAGAACCTACATGTTTTCCAGCCCTTTTCATCTCTCTGAATTTTCAGCTTTTTTACTTCTCCTTACTTAGATTTCCATTACTGCAGCAATAATAGATTTGAGCTTTTTTTTCCCAAGGCTATTATAGTTTCTCAAATTGTAAATCAGAGATATTGCCGCTATTGTGAAAGCATTGGAAGACCAATGTAATCGTGTCCAAGTTGAGGGGATCCAATGTACACCCAGGGACAGGGAAATTTACAAATGCAACATGTTTAAACATTTGGGGGTGGGGTATAATGATAAGGAGTAGGGAGAAAAATGATTAAGTTTCAATAATCATCCAAAATGTTGCTGATCTCAAGTATATATTTTGCTTAGTTTATACAGAGAAACTTGCTTGCATGCAAGGACTGCAAAAAATTTGCTGGCTGAGGATATTTGCTCTGTCAGGCATAGGCTGAAGCTCTGCAACTTTACAAGGTTTAATAATGTGAAGAATAAACCTGAAATAATTTTTGAACATGACATATTTTCTATTGAATCTTGCATTTTATTGTTCGTTTGCATAAAATCTGCTAACCTAGCAATAGAATATCTTAATTCTAAGGACTTCTAACACTAATGTCAGAAATATCAGAACAATTACTAAAGTAAAAATGGAAGGTTAGATTATACTGAGCCCACTCACTGATTGAAGAAGGTTGGATATTAAAAGTATTGTGTATATTTTTAGATCAGTACTTTCACTCCTTCCTAAGATCTTTGTGCTATTCATTTTTATACTCTGCATTTGTTTTAAAAATAAATCCATGCTCAGCAAATACTTTTACACATTTATAGCAGAATTTTACACTAGTCCTTCATAAATATACTAAACATGCTCAGTTAACTTTCTGGATGAATAGGCTGTAAAATTGTATTTAGAAAAATGAAATGGTTAAGCTGTATGACCTCCATGAAAATGCAAAATCTAACTTGAAATATTTGCTTATATCCTGTAATTTAAACATTGTTTTTTCTCTTTCGCTCATGACTTGGTGTGCGAAATATCAATGCAAAGTGGGGTTTTTTTATGGATGAGTTGCTAGAAAGCTTTACAAGGAGAGCATTCATCATGGCAGTATTTCTCAGTGATACTAATGGGGATCTTCAATATGTCTCTGCTAGCAGGTGACAGTTATGATGAAAAAATACAAATTGCACGCTGCAACTGTCCCAAAAGAAACTTAAGAATGAAGTACAACATTACAAAGTGAACATTTCTATAAATTAAGAGGACTACTAGTTCACTCTAGGTACAAGGGAATACATAAGAATTTGTGTGCATGTTAGGATACATTGAATTGCCATATGGTTGGTATGGAAAGGTAGCATTTATGTCATCATCTTGATAATTGAAGAGGCTTTGAAGACAACCTGTCAAGCAACTACAGGTAGCCCTCGACTTACGACCACAATTGGGACCAGAATTTCCATCGCTAAGTGATGCAGTCGTAAAGTGAGGTGTCATGTGACCACATCACTTAGCAACAGCAATTCCAGCACTCCCCATTGCCATCGTTAATCAAGTTCCACCAGTCATTAGCCAAGGACCCACCCCTATCGAAGCCATTTTGGGCTTGGCTCCCAGCCTTGAGCCTTAGTAAGGTAAGGGACTGCCTCCAACATCCCCCACCCACCTATCTCCCCCCTCATCTCTGCCCTTTTGGCCACCCTGCATCCTGCCTTGTGAGGCAGCAAGCAGCCCCACAACTGTGCGGCTCGGGCTTCTTGGCCCTCCTTCCCCCTTCGCTTGCTCGCATGCACCATGCCCTCCTCCACTCGCTCACATGCACCAGCATCCTCCTATGCTCACTTGTATGCATGTATCATGCATGCTGGCCATTCATGAGGCTTTCTCCTTCCTCCTGCAAAGCCCCAGAGCCGCAGCACAGTGCAAAGAGGGCATTGTATGTGTCAGTGAACAAAGGGGGAAGGAAGACGTGCGTGCAAGCAAACAAAGGGAAGGAAGGTGTGTGTGTGCATGCATGCAAATGAACAAAGGGGGAAGGAGGGCACAGTGCATCTATGCAAGTGAAGGGGGAAGGAGGTTGTGGTGCACAAGCAAGTGAAGAAAGGCCAGGATGGGTGGGGGACACTTACCTGAACAACGCGCGACTCCCCTGCTGGCTTCCCATTTACTTTGCTTGCTGGAAGCTGGCAGGGAAGGTTGCAAACGACGATCACATGATTGCAGGGTGTTTGGCAACTGGTCATAAGTGCAAATGGGTTGCCAAGCACCCAGATTGTGATCACATGACTGGAACTTCAGGGACCAGTCGTAAGTCCATTTTTTCAGTACTGTTGTAACTTTGAACGGTTGCTGAATGAATGGTCGTAACCCAAGGATTACCTGTAATAAAAATGTACCTATCTATATCATATCAAGTTAATGATATAGGAAGTAGAACGTTTTTACAATATTCACAGGTTTGCTGATAACCAAGTGCGTACTATAACCTCTAGTTCAAACTAAATCTTTCCAGAAAAATAGGTGGATTTAGCCCCATTTTGAATTAAATGGCTATATAAATCTACTTGAGCAAAAAAAATCACACTATTAAAAATGCTTATAGAATACAAAAAAATATTAAATACAGTTTGGGTACAATTCAGTTTTTCAGGCATGCATTGTGTATTATCTGAAGGGTTTTGAACATCAGTATTTAAGAAATAATAAAATTTGCAGTGCTGAACCATCAATTTAAAGTTTTTCTAGCTTGTTTCAAATGTCTCTAGAGGATTTTTAGTCGATTTACTATGATTTAGGATAAAACACATGTTTGATTATCACTAAATTGGTATAATTATATCTTAAGAGGATAATTCACTATCTTAATATTGATAAGATTTTTCTTTAATTGTCAACAGGTAGTTGATATACTAGACTAATCGCTGATATTTATTTATTTATTTATTTATTTATTTATTTATTTATTTATTTATTTATTTATTTTGTGGGAAAATACAGTTTTTAAGCAATAGGAGAGATTTTTTGTAGATGTATTGTGGTTATACAGTTGATAGTTTTTATTTCCATAATGTTTTTTACTACATAATTATACATCTTAATTACGTAATTACCATCATAATTATTATGTAATTACGTGTAGTTCCACTAATTACAAAATCAGGAAGTATAATTATCTAGTGCAAAATTTCTAAAATCTTATTTTATGAACTGGAGAGTATTTAAAAGACCAATTGGTGAACTAGTAACATATTTAACTTATAGTAACAATTTTCTTTTCTTACTTTTGATATGCCGATTTAATTTCTGGCCTCCATTTTTTGAAGACAAAACTGGCTAAAGATGTTTCTGACATCTGCATTTGGTAACATGGAAGTAAAATAAAGTTATTTTGCTTTGCTATGTTACCTTCCTCTGAATTTTTCCTCAACTTTTGCTGCTACTGTTATGTATCAAAGCTTTAGTTGCTTTAATTTTCAATAACTGCCTACCTATCAGATGTATAATTACAAATTGGAAGTAACTGCAACACTAAGAAGTCAGGTTATCAGGTACAGTAATTAGGTTTTTATATGGAAGATAGGGGTTCTAGTCTCAGCAAAATCTTGCATTATCTGATTTGGCTTCAGTTCTTTTTGTGATATAATGATATGCTGGTATGATTAAGATTATAAATTCAAGCTACTATATAAATTGCAGTTCCAATCATTTTTATTGAACAATCATTTATGTCATTTTTTATAAATATAATATTCATACTGTGTGAGGTAATTCTTGTTAATGAATCACCTTTTATGAAATGCACAAAACATAGCCAATATAGACTATATTTTATAAATTAAACTATTGGTGCAAAAGAAATGTCCTTAGAGTTAAAATTAAGGAACTAGACATGTCCAGCAATAGTTTTGAACTTTTTGCTTTTGCATGTTTGGCCATCATTCTGTATTATACAGGAAGAATCTATGACCAGTTGGGCTTAAATGGGCATTCAATATAGTTCAGTAAATATATCCTCTTACCAAGATTCCTAAGCCCTTCCTGGATTGTTCAATATGATTGCTAGGATCCCACCCAGTACTTGGAGCCCCCAGTTAAACACTTCAGTTATTACTCAGCCTCTCTTACTTATTTATTCATTAGGCTTATATGACTGTCAAATTGGAAAGGCTCAAGACAGCTACATGAGTATGTGCAGCTCTGGCAGGAACCACACAAATGCTTAGCTTTGATCATGGAAATCAAATCAACCAAAAATAATCCTGGTTCCCATTTGCACTAATGCTATCTCAGGTAACCCCCATCTGTCCCTTTTTCCATGCCGGAAGAAGATTTCACTGATGGTAATTCCTAGCAGTTGTGATGGTAGTGGCCAAGGTAGGGGAGGATTTAATATTAATAAGCCATGCAAAAATAAATGGATGTTAGCAGCTGTCTGGATGTGCCTTTCACTTCAGAAAATATTTACCATACTGCATATAAGCATTTGCTCAGGGAAAATATTCTAAGTATTAGAAATAAAAGCTACTTGGAAAACATTTAGCCCAATTCTTCTACATGCTGGTTCTGCAGTACAGGCTGTATCTATAAGAGCCTGACAATTGGCTATTAAGAACCCATTTCAGTATTTCCAGTGAGAAGGAATTCACCACTTCTAATGACAATCTGATCTGTAGCTGAACAGCTCTCATTGTTAGAAACTCCCTCTAAAATCCATTTAAAATCTGTTTTCCTGCACCCATAGGTGCTAGTTCTTTTCTGAATAATAGGGAACTGTTCTGTTTTGTCTGATTCATCATTGCCTTTTATGTCTCTGCTTCATCCTCTCATCACCAGGCTCATAGAACTTGTTTCATAGGATTTGGTTTCCAGCCCATGTTCCCAACCCATATTTGATGGGATCAAGTTTGTCAGAAAGAGAGAAATTACTACTTTTTTAAAATAAGAGGTGTGAAAATATCTATGCCTTGAAAGCATTGTTCAGTGTTATTTAGTGCAAGTTTTGTTAGTATGAGCAGAACCTCATCACTTTAAGGTCTGGTGGCCTATTGTCATTGATATGACTCATTAGATTTCATACTAAATTTACATTTTAATTTTTAAAAACAGAACTCGCTTTCCTAGAGCAAGCATTGCCTTCATTAGGATATATCTGGAGTCATAACAACCTGAAATAATTACCTCTTCTAAAAAGTCACTATAATTTTGTGTGTGTGACAAAATAGAGAAAGCCTTGTGTCCAGAAGTGGCCTCTGATCATGCTACTATTAGCACTAAAATGGAGTACTGCTAGAACAGAAGTGGGAAACTTTTGGTGATCAAGAACTACTCTTTAGAGTTTCAGAATAAGAAAGCAGTAAATATCCCAGATGCAAAGTATGGAATTCTTTCAGTCAGTATTATGTAACACCTTTTTTTACAAAAATAACAGCTTGCAAACATTTTCTGTAGCAAGCCAAGGGTCTTTCTGTTCTTTTGGAATGTTTTTCCCCAGTATTCTTTGCAGAAATCTTCTAGCTCAGAAAATTCTTAGATACTTTTACATGCACTGCATGTTGAGATCTCTTGCAGATTTTCAGTGATACTCAAATCTGGGGACTATGAAGGCCATTCCAAATCTTTTATCTTTTTTCCTTTTAGTTCTTTATGGTTGATTTGGAGATATGTTTCAGGTCTTTTCTTGGTGAAATATCAGCTCCAATTTTTTCAATGTCTGTGAGACATTAACACTTTGATTGAGTGCGTGATTGATTGATTACATGCTATAAAATCAGTGTTGACTCTTAGTGACCACACACATAGATTTTTTCCATGATGATCTGTCCCTAACTTGGCCTTTCAGGTCATCCAACGTTGCCAATGTAACTGGGTCTGCCCATCTTCCTGCTGGTCATCCTCTTCTTTTTATTTCCACCTTTCCCAGCATTAGAAACTTTTCCAGAGAGCTAGGTGTTCACATAAAGTGTTCAAAGAAGGATAATTTCATCCTGATCATTTGTGCCTCAAGTGAGAACTATGTGTTGATTTGTTTGATTATTGGTTTATTTGTTTTCTTGGCTATCCATGGTATTCTCAGGATTCTTCTCCAAAACCAAAGATCGAAAGTGTCAGTATTTTTTTCTATTTGACTTCTTCAAAGTCCAACTTTCAGTTCCATAAAGTGTCACAGGGAATACCATTACCTGCACTATTCTGATCTTTGTAGGTATAGACATATCACTGCATCTCAATATCTTTTCTAAGGTCGTCATGGCTGCTCTACCAAGTGCTAGTCTGCAGTGTATTTCTTGACTGCTTGTTCCTTTACTGTTGATGTTTTTTATTTATTTATTCATTCATTCATTCCTCACATTTATATAGCCACCCATCTCACACATGTGACTCTGGCTGGCATACAATAAAAACATAAACCATAAAAACAAGCAATAAAACTTATAATAAAAAGCATTAATATTAGTTAAAAAGTTAAAGTTAAAAAGACTAAGAGAGTGCATCTTTGATATTTGGTTTGATCCAAAAAGGCAAAAGCTATCTACCAGTTCAATATCTTCATTGTCAGTCGTAAGGCTAGTTTTGTTATTGTGGTCATCATTAGTTTGGTCTTCTTTATATTTAATTTTGGTTCCATTTTTTTCACCGTGCTCCTTGATTTTTATTACTAGAACTTGCAGGCCCTTTTCATTTTTGCTTATCAGAGTGTCATCACTCCAATGAATCATGATAACGAAAGAACCAAGGATGAGTTCTGGGGAAAATATGCACAAGATTCTGAGTGATTGCAGTCCATGAGGAAAATTTAACTCGGTTAGGTGATAAGAATGGATGCATCAGAACACGATGAGAGAGTACAGAAAAAGTGAGTGGGTCATTTAGAGACACTGATATAAATGAGAAATGTTCATTGCATAGTGAGGTTCTGTTTAGAAAATGTCTGTTTTAAATAGATAGTTGAGGCATAATTCTGTTAATGTGTATACATGGCAAAGTAATTACTCTAAAAGCATGATTGATTTGCTTGATTATGGCATATGATTGAGACAAGTGGTGAAAGATATAAGGGTAATGAGATGTTCTGAATGTGGGACAGCTCACTTTTTGATAATGGCCTGACTGTTGCTTGTTCTGTTCTATCAAATGGATCTGCTTCTGTGGAAACAACACAGCCTGCCTGATAAAGACACTGAAAGGTGCATCTCTTCTCACAAGTTATAGCCAGGCAAAGAAAAATAATTCCCTAGTTACCTCCAAATATTTTAAATGATATGCCCCATCAGAGTGGTCAACATCAAAGTTCTAGTATGCTTTACCTTGGCATAAGAGTAATAAGAAAACACATGAGAAAAATCAGTGTGTCATTTTGATTTAGCAAAGTGGCACCTTCTGTTTTACATACCTGCTTGATATTATCTATGTCCTAACTTGCTTAAACTAAATAACCCTAGTTTGTGACTTCCATAATTTTGCCATGAATATGCATATCTGTTTTAGTATAGCTCGTGAATTATTTGAAGTTAAAACCTGGAATTAAAGGAAACATGATATCCTGATTCCCCAGTACTCTTCATGAAGTATTTATATGAGCATGCCATTATATGGGCAATCAAGCTAGAATAGATATATTTACATTTTTATAGTAGGAATTTTACTAAGGCTGAAAGCTGGCTTTTAAAACCTGAGAACCCAATGTACATGCAAGCTGATTTCATCATCTTTCAGCAATATTAATTGTTATTTCTTATTGATGACTGTTTTTATTTTTTGCAACTAGGTTCTTAGGATACATATCTGATGAAGGTAACTATTGTCCAGTCTGCTTACATTTTTATTTTTAACCTCTGTTTACTGTTTTTTTCCCCCTGAAATTAATCTTATCAGGGTCATATCTGTCAAATACATATCAAAGTGTGTTTTCTATCTTAATTCATTTAACTTCAGATATAACACAATTATTTTGACATGAAGTTGTTATTAATTGTAATATTTTCATTTAAAACAGATATTTGTATTTCACAAAAGATGTATATAGTGAGAGAAATAAAAGAAAATGAGTGACAGCCAGAACTAGTTTATGTATTAGATAAAAACAAATAATCCATTTAGTGTCAAGAATGTGAACTTAGAATTAATTTTTTGAGTTATTCATGTGGCTGTAGCATGTTTTTATAGCCTATTAAAAAAATCTGTTGAAATAATAACAGAAATAGTGAAAACCAATTTCAATATTTTACATCTTTTATTTTTACTTTATAAAGTAAATGGTAAAGGAGTAAAGGTAAAGTAAAGGAAGGAATCTAATAAGACCATTATAAAAAATACGTATCCTAATTATTTTCCTGGTTGAATTAGTGGTAACCCAGTTGGTTTTTCAGATAAGAAAGATTGCATATCTACAGAAATTTTCTCTTGTTTCATGAGCTGATTTGAGTTTATTTTATAAAGAAAAGGTAAAAACCATGTAACAATATTCTGAATGGTAAGCTGAGTAAGTAACTTAATGTTACTCCACTGAAAATTGTACATCAAATAATTATTAAACTTTCCCCAGTTAAAAGTATAGAGCAAATTTGCAATAACGTGGGAAAATAACTTGTCTTGTTTAAAATTGTTATAAATAAAAATATTTCTTTTTTTCCCCAAAAAATAAAACTAACTGAAATATGCGTTGTCCAACATAAATAGGGCTACATTATTTAATCAGTTAAATTATTTGACTAATTAAAAAAAAAACAACTTAAATTACCTGTGCTTTAAAATTGGATAGCAATTAAAAAAAAATGTTGCAGGTGTTAAGCAAAAGTGTTTTAAGGAGTATTCCCCATTTTTCCCAATCATAGCAAAAATAGCTTTTTCTAGGCACTGAAATGCATCCCTCTGGTTATTGAATAGATCCAGATAAGAAGCATTTCCCACCTTTACAGAAACCTCCAGCATGTCTCTGATTTGTTCTGTAGGACTTGGGGAGTTAATGGTTTGGTGTGTGTGGGCTGAAAGTGGAAAGGAAATGTCATGAGATGAATGCCTTGGATTTCATTCAGTGTCTGTTACAAAACAAACTATACTTCTTTCCTCCAGAAATAGGACTTATTTGTTTTACATATTCCTCATATTCATTTTCTCCAATTAGGAGGCTGAGCAGTTTACAATCTGTAAACCATAAGATATAGGATTAAAACAATACAAATAAAAAAACAACAAAGGACAGCAAACACTGAAAAGATACTGTCCTAACCATATTAAAGGGCACCCACAGCTGGAAGTGAATGCTGAGCTCTTGCCCAAAGGCCCTTTGCAACAGCTCTCTAAATACTGTACTTAATTGGAAGGGAGAAATCCTGTATTGGGAGAATATAAATTTAACTAAATGCAAATTTAATTAATAGATGAACCAATTAACTAAATTTCAAATCAAATTCTAAACTAAACTTGATATAGTTAATCAATATTATTTTATTGAATTCTAACGTTACTGATTACTAGCAAGCTCTTTGAGTATTATTTATTAACTGAATTTATATTCCACTGTAATAAAAAAAAGACTTTCAGTGGCTCACAAGATAAGCAAATACCATAACTGTACATAAGGACGTCTTATAAATATAATTTAAAAAACTAAAAATAATACATGTCATCAGACTCCAAAAGCCCTCTGGGAAAGCTCTGTTTTCTACTATTTTCAGAAGGTGGATCATGTTGGAGACAAATGATCCTCCAATGGGAGGCCATTCCAGAGGGCCAGCCCTATCATGGAAAGACTGCTTGAAGGTTTCCACCCCACCCTTATCTCCCAAAAATGGAGGATAATCAACTGTTTCTCCCAGCACAATTGAAGGGGTTAGGCTGGTGGGGAGAGGTATTCCTGCAGGTAAACCAGTACAGATGTAATCTGTCCCTACCTATAAACAACTGTGACCTTCTGGGCCACTGCATTTTGCACCAAATGAAGTTTCTGGGTGGTCTTGAAAGGCAACTCCATGTAGAGCACATTGCAGTAGTCTGATTGGGTGGCGATGAGGGTATGAATCACTGCAGTCAAGTCCTCTTATCCCAGATAAGATTGCAACTGGCACAACAGCTGGACAAAGAGTCCCATGGTCATAGCCTCTACTTGCTGATCCCACAGGACCTGCAAGTGGCAGACCTACTCCTTCAGGGACAGTGCAACTCTGTCCAGACACAAAATAGGTCATAGAGGAACACTGATGTACAAACAATAGCTCCATCTTGCTAGGGTTCAATTTAAGCCTCCTCTCTCTCATCTAGACTTGCACACATTCCAGGCACCAGGACAAGTCTTCAGCTGCATCCCCAGCCCGGCTCAGACTTGCAATGTACAGTTGGGTATTATCAGCATATTAATAGTACTAGATCTTGAACTGCCAGATGACTTGCCCCAGCAGCTCCATATAACAGGGGAGAGAGAACTAACCCATAACACTCCATACGGGAGCAGCCACCATGCCAATCTTTCTCCCTAACCACAGCCAACTTGAACCAACCACTGAGGAAGGAGTGGAACCACTGTAAAGCAGTACCTCTAATCCTCAATCCCTGCAGCTGCTCCAGAAGGCTACCATGGTCAATAGTACTGAAGGATGCTGAGAAATCCAAAATGATTAGGAATACTACACCTGTCCAGGTCCCAACACAGGTCATTAACTAGAGCAACCAATGCTGGCTCAGTCCCTTAAACAGGTCTGAACCCTGACTGATACAGGTTCAGATAATCTGCTTCTTCTAGGGTGCTCTGTAGTTGTCCTAAACCACCTGGTTGGAGACCAGGCAGTAGTTATATATTACCTCTGGGTCCAGGCAGGACCTCTTAAGGAAAGGGAAAACCAATACCTGTTTAAGGGCTTCTGGCATTGATCCCTCCTGCAATGAGAGGCTCACAACCTCTCACATTAAGAGAACTATTTCCCCCCAGCTACCCAAAGAAACCAGGAGGGAGGAAGATCACAGGTGATTAAGGACATCCTAGAGAGCACCCTATCCATTTCCTCAGAGGTATCATGCCAAAAGGTAGCTCAGGTAACCTGGCAAGATAGTGTTCCACTCACCATGCAAGACCCTGCTCAGACTAGAATGAATTTGAGTGACTGCTGGTAAAATGAATGAACTGGTCACAGTGGGATGACCCCTTCCTAAAAGGTGCCACCCAGAAGGGCTGCTGAACAACAACCAGCTGATGCAGTGAGTGAAGAGAAGTAAATATGATATTATCACCTCAGATTAAACTTGAACTTGGGCGTGCCTCTGTGTTTGATCAAATTCAGTTTAAGTCATTCTCCACCTGTACTCCAGGCATCACTTCTGCTCTTTCATCAACCAGAGGTCCTCAGAACCAAGGAGCTAACTGGGATCAGCCAGCAGAGAGACGCCGCTTGGGGTAATTTCATGAAGGGCCCAAGATGTTGCCTTATGCCAGTGGCAGACCAGATGCTCCATCAGTTTGCCCACAAACTCACTCTTGACCCCAACCCTACCTAACATGGGAGTCATCCCACCACCCTTCTTCATCCACACCTCCTTGCTCCACTCAGGTTCTAGAGGCTAGCAGTCTGGCCACAGACCGCTCATAACAAGCAAGCAGAATGAAACACTCAATTTCCTCCACCCTAAATCACAACCAACTAAACCAGACAACAGTACAATAATACAAATCATAACAAAATGCAAAATATTAGATCCATAGGAAGGAGAATACAGTGTGAGGAGACACTACCACTATCCCTGAGCACCGCAGACCCTCTCCACCTAGCACTCACTATTGGCGAGGCCATCCTCACCTCCAATCTCTCACACAGGGGGCCACTCGAGCCCAGGTAGACCAGATCTATCAATTCCCCCATCCCGACTGGCCAAGAAACAGGAGAGAAAAAATAGAGCTCCACAACTGCCCACCTGGCATAGGTGTCACAGGAGTCTGCCCCAGGAGAAAACATACCACCCAGAGCCCTGAAACACTGGACTCCAGGGAAACATAGCTTAAGGGCCCCCAGCCTGATCCGAGTCCAGTACAAAGATGTGACAAACCATTCCCTGGTAAGGAGTTACTGGCCCAGGCAAGCAGATCAGGACCCACAATCCAGCCTCACACCCCTCCTCCAGACCACTCAAAATCCAGTGGATGTCAGCATTTCCTCAAACTGCTCCGCTGGGGGTGGGGGTGTTCAGGCTATCCAGAAGATCTTCAGACCAACAAACAAACAACAATTTACAACTTACAAAGCCAGGACTGGCCACAGTTCCACAAAAATAATGGCATAGACCTAGGAGAAGGAAGTAAATTATTTCCTTAGATTAGGATCCCAGGAAACTGGTGATGCCAAAAGTTATATCTTCGATTGTCAAACAAGACTGGTAGTATTGGTGGTAAATTATTACTGTAATGCATTTTGCATGTAATTATAGTTTATACTTATATAATATAATTATATATATATACACACACACACATGCACACACATACATACATACATACATATACGCTTAGTTTGCAAATATTTAATTATAATAGTATTCTTAGGGAATAATCTTTACTTTTTATGGGTGATTTTAATCAAAGCATCTAATTTTTATTACAGTAATATTAATATAAAAAAAGCATTTTTCTTGGGTCTGAATATTTTAAAATATCTAACATCTTAGAATATATTAACCACCTTTGAAATATAGCAGAGTTGCCAGTTGTCAATAAATCCATTTGCATCTCTTTTCACTGGTTTTCTGAGCAACAGATCAAATTAGACTCATCACTGTTGGCTTATAGTGATTTCAAATGAAATGGAATATATTAAGGCAACCAACCACACTGATTATATTGCAAGCCTCATTTAATTTTATACATTCACGCATTACAGTGAAAAGCAGATTTTAATGCATGACTGTGATTGTATCTTGAATGACTTCAAAGGTCATCTGTTATAGGTGCCTAATTTGTCACTATTGAATACCCACCTAATTAATGAAGAACGTACTATGGTCACTTGCTATCAGTATAATTTAATTGTATATGTGTTATGCTCCTCAAAAAATGGCAGCATATTGTTTTATCAGAACCCAGCAATCAGTTTACCATAATATGTTTGGCTGTGCATGGCTTGTGTAGTACACATACCATAAACAGTAAAGTTTATTTGTGATATTGCCATATTAAATTAATGTAATATTAAGCCTAAATGCAGATTCTGGAAGTATATAAATGTTTTAACTAAAAACAGTGATACCATGTGCCAAAGCAGATTTAGGCCACGTGTACAAGGTTGGAGAGATGACCAAAGGGAAGTCTCATATAACATTGGGCTCATAATATATATCACACACAATCAGAGCTTATTCTAGATATTTTGTGTGCATTTCTCCTAAAGAATAATATCATTACTTTAAAAATCATTTGCTCTTTCAGCCCTGTATTTCACCTCTAATTTCATATAATTAGAATTTTTTTAAAAAATCATTTTAAAGTTTTAGCTTTTAACACATTGAAATAGATGATAATATTTACATAAAATTAATATTTAAAATGTAATCTGTCCCAAGGCACCTGTTTCTTTTAGAAAGTTAAAAAAAAAACCCATAAGTTGAGATCTTCCGCTGCTTACAAAATGAATTGTTTCTTGGGATCTGGTCAGTTTGAAAAATGTGTATCATACTAAGCCTTTATTATTTCCAAGAGTCTTTTCAAAAGCAATACAGAAAAATGTCTGATCTCAGAAGCAATGCTGAGCATTGGGACAACTACGGAGATGGCCTGCCTTCATGGCCCCTGATAATAACATTCTGTTGAAGTAGGAACCTGGAGGGAATTCTCCCTTCCAGACCTTATTGGACAGGCAAATACTGCTGCAAGTAAGCAGTCCTGAAGATACCCAGATCCTGGGCTAAGTAGGACTTAAAAGATGATAACCAGCACTTTGAATTGCACCTAGAAGCAAACTAGTATACCTCTCCCAATAGTGGTGCCACATGGGTGGAATGGGACATGCCCATAGCTACTTGAGCCACAGCTTCTTGGACCCACTTGTACCTTCCCAATGAGAAAGGCCTCTTGATTCAGGGATGATCATAACTGGTACAAAAGTTGTACTGCAAAGATTTTCCTGAGCTGAGCTAACACTTGCAAGAACTGTAAACTTAGAAGGAGCCCCCAGATTATGCACCAATTTGGGACAGGGCATTTAACCCTATCCACAATCACAGATGGAATATCATTGGCCTAAGATGACTTCCAAATCCATAGCGATTCCATTTTGCTCCAGATTCTCATAGCCTGCAGACACTGAGACAGTACCTTGACCACATCTTCTCTACATCTTGTTGAGATGTACACCAACCTGATGCTGACAGATGACCTCTAGAGATCCCTAAAGCAATACTGAGAGAAGAAGAGGAGCAATGACAACTGGATATGAGTACAAGCTCCAATTCAAACCTATGCCATGACAATAAGGGCACCGAAGCAGAATTAATTCTCTGCCCTTATTGCAACTGCAGAATGCTGGTCAGCTGTACTGTTTAGAGTAGTCCAGACCCTGCTAGGAAAAGATGAGTTAGCAGATCAGTTGAGTGGGTGCTGAGAAACATGCAGTATGTTGCAGCATTATCAGGTTTGGGGGCCTGAGGATCTCTTCTTTTTGTAAGGGTTTTTGTTTTTTATTTTTCCCATTCTTGGGAGATTCAAGTTTCAGTACTTTATTTTTAAGACTTTATATTGGAAACATAGGATTCCAGTTAATAAACTCAGAATTATTTTCACTACAGCAGTAGCAAAGTTAAAAGTAGACAGAGCTGGGTCTCATCAGTATGCTGAGTATTGAGAGCAGTAAGATAGAAGTTCTAAAGAAAAAAATGGGGAAGCTTTTGATTCCTGGGTTATTCATCTGTATGTTCATCTGTAAATAAATTCCTATGATAAAAATTAGAATGAAGGCAGCACAATCATGTTAGAAATGTCATATTAATTTTATTCATAAACTTTACAGTCAGAGACCAAAAATCTATCTATTGGACCATATTCTGGTGCACTGTGACCAATCAGATATTTCAAAGAAGATCACAAATGGGATATGAAAACTAGTGTTTAATTGAACAGTCTTTGACTCTGGAGGTAACAAACTGCCTTCTGACTAGTAGCACAGTGTAAGTATATATCCAGAACATACCTTTCTAATCAAATATTAAACTTTTCCCTTATTTGGAAAACATTATCACTCACTGGAGCTGTTGACATTGTGACTGGAAATTCTGGGAGTTGTAGTCCCAGCACATCTACAGGGCACCATATTGGAGAAGATCATGTGTCTTTTCAATGTATTAATTCCCATTCTGATCGTTTCTGGAAATTAATATATTGGGATTTTTTTAAAGAGAGGAAGAATGCATAAACAGGGATAACAGGATATACAGTAGTTCTCACTTAAAATACAGTTCAGACTCTCATTGAATCAGATTAAAGATCTATATAGTTAGATGCCCTGTTTTCTATTATCCCAAATGACATGTTTCTGGAAATCTCACAACTTTCTTTATGAAATCTAAGAATTTATTCCACATTATGTACATATACATCACAATGTTTAATGTAGGTTGTCTTCTATATAAAATATGTGACCTCCATAATTCATATAAGCATATATTTCCTTGATATGCTTCTTTAATAAGAAAAGCATGCATTATGGCATAGTGTTTAAAGCTTTAGGTTCCTAAAAGGGTTTTCTTGTTCCTATTCTTGTAATGTTAACTTCTGTAATTAAAAGCCAGAATTTACTAGGAATTTATTGTTCAACCTTTTCAAGGCAAATTTTTCCATCTATTACCCACCCTGAGAAAAGTTAAACTACATTAGGCAGTCCAAGAAGATACAAATTGAGGATCTCCCTCACTTTTTCTTTCATTACATTTAGTAGTAATAATTCCAACACCAGAAGTAATGTCAGTTTTTTTAAAGGAAGGAAGCTATTACCAAAACTTGAGATGGTACAATAAATATTTCTTACTAAATGATATTTTCAGAAAATGGTATTTTCTTCATTTAATTCATTTTTATTATAACAGATATGCAAAGAAAAGTCTACTGAAATGGTTTATGACTTACATTCCATTTAGATAAAACTAAAATATGCCTGCTTTTCATCTTGATAGTATATATGCCTATAGCACCAACTTTTCTAGGCAATATAAAATATGTATTCTCTTCCCTAAAGAAAAAGGAGTTTATGAAAGGTAAAGATAGACCATTTTCTGTCCTATATTAGACAAGTTCATTTGCAGTGTTGATAGGCCTTGGGAAAGAATTATTTTAGAAATAAGGAGATTGATAAGTGCACTATGCCTGGCTTCTGAGGTTGGGCAATGCCAGGGCCCCAATATCCTCTTATCTCTACTTTGCATTCCTCATCACACAATCCTGCCGTGAAGATTAATGGGGTTATTAAATGAATAAAGGAAACTAGTAACTAAGGATTTTATGTTGCACACCTAAGGTGTGTTTGTCTGAGTGCCCTTACTAAATGTATGTTTATAGACTGCTAAGACAACCTGGGGTATATAAATACTGCTATAATATAGCTAGCTAATTGTAAAAGTACTGTGTAGTTTAATTTGTTTTTGTGTGCACAATTTCATGAAATACATCCTCCCACTAGAACTATAATCCATAGGAGAATAGTGTATGATCTAATATCATGAAAGCATTTTTAAAGAAAAGTCTTTCTTCCATTTATTAGTATTATGGGTTCATAGTTTTTACGACTTCTGGATTCAGTGAATCCTCTCAAATCTAGAATTTTCTCATTTGCCTATCTCCTTTTACTATTTTTCAGGTATATATTTTAAAAAGCTATATGCAGTTCCCCTTTCTTCATAAGAAGTAAGAAATAAGATTGGTCTGGCCAGCAAAACAGACTGTTGATTATAGCATCTAAGCTTATTGGAACACTGTGAAGCTGCCTTACAGTTTCATTGAAGCACATAGCTGCTTGGTTAATTAACTCCCTGCAGGTAGTCGTCATGCTTTAGAATCTAAAATTTTATTTAATCAATGTCACAAGGACTTTGACTTGCCCTTAGAATAACTGTTTAAGTAAAATAGCTGCAGAAATTAGTTGTCTGTATGTGAAATGTTGTACCAAGCAGTAAACCTGAAGATGACAACTAGATCTCTTAGTTTCCACATGACATTGTGGAGCTCAGCATTCTCAGCATTGTTCTATATAAACTTTTATTTTGAGAACAAGTAACTTTCCTAAACTTCATTAAATAAGTAACATTATTTTCTCCCATGCTTGAATAGATAAGAAAGAGACCAAGAAGCAGCAAAATCTTTTGTTCCTAAGACCTGCATTTAAGAACTCTTTGCTGAACATAGGTGAGATAAAGTAATAGGGAAAGCCCTACTTTCCCTTGAAAGCTTTTGAAGTGAAATTACAGTGAAGTCGTTTATATTCCTTGAAGTGAAAAATGTGCAAATAGAGTTTTTCTTCTGGACAATGTATATCTTTCTGAAATTTGTCCTCAGGTTTGTAGGCACAATATTTTTTTGTCTTAGAGAAATTGTTATTTGGGGGAAATTGCCTAATACTGTAAAATGGAAGAACATAAATCTTTTACATTTATTCTCAAGTTTGCAAGGTATCTCTCTTGTCTCTGTTTTCAAAGATCTTTTTAAAATATTTGTTAGCTTGTTAATTAATTCACTTCTTTTGAAAACATTGTTCTCCAGGCAGTTTATGAAACTTCTTAAAGGATAAAAATAACAACTACACCTTATTTTATTCTTTAATTTTGTTAACGTGCAATAAATTCTTCAAATGGATCAAACGCTAATCAACCAAACTAGAATAATAATGACTATAATACATATAATATTGATATTATTCAGTTTAACAGGAAATATGGTAGCATTTCTACTTTACAATGGTTTTTGTTTCATTTTTCAGTATTTATTAGTTGATAGAAGCGTGAAAATTACTTATACCATAAGACCTATGTAACAATAGATTTTGGCTTAGTTTGTTCATTTTTATAAATCACTAAAATGTGGGTTTTTCTTTTTCAGAGTAACTTCCTCATACAGACCTTCCCATCCATTTAGGGCCATTAATATTGGCCATAAAAGCTGTGCTGAATCACTTCATGTTCTATAAAAAAAAATTAGGTTCTTTCTTGTAGCTGTATTTTAACTTACCTAGGGCTTAATGTGGCTTCCATTTACATTAAGTTAGTGATGATGTGGAAACTCCAACCTGATTCAGGTTAATTTTATCATCATATCTAGCAAATAAAAAATAAGATTTGAATTATCTATTTTCAGAGTTGCTATTTCAATTACATGAAGAATATATTCCGTACAATACAGTTCCGTACATCTTCGCCATAGCTGTTCCTGCCCTGTGGAACACTCCCCAGAGATCCAGCAGGCCCCTACCCTCCTTGCCTTCCAGAAGGCATTGAAGGCCTCTTCCCACAAGCATTGGGATAAAATGAGGCTGGAATATCTGGATGTGTGGGAGAGTGGGACATCAGGAATTTTTATTGTGGTTCTTTTTTTAGTGTTTTTATTGTTTTGTGAGCTGCCCAGGCTTGTGGTTCATAATAGGGGCCCCTATATAAGTCCTTTTATAGGTCTATTATATAAGATTTATTTATATTTATTATAACTAAAATTGCTTTGATTTCAGTGGGTCTGCTAAAATATGATTAAATCTAGAATCCAACCACTTTCCACAAAGCAGCTATTTTATTTTTGAACTTCAGTATTCTGGATTGTTGAATTAAAGGGTCATTGCATCAGGTCTTGCTTAAATTTAATTAATTAAAACATACATATATTTTATCTCTAGGTCAAAAGAATCATTCATCTTTTTGAAAAAAAGAAAAATCTTAATGGCAGTTTTTAAAAAAAATAACGATGAATACACAGATTACTTTAATTATCTATAATTAAGAATAAATTTACTGTGAACATATTAACAGTTTACTATTTTTAGGGATTATTTTATAATCATACATTCCCATCTATCAGTGTATCCCAAAAACAAACCACAAAGCAGCCCAAAGGACTCTAGAAATCTTACCCCAGTGCCAGATGTTAAGTTGTTGAAGGAGTTTTTGAAAACAGTAGTATAGCATAAGCATCAACCAATATTTCTTAAAAATTATTATATATTACTCCAGTCAGTAATTGTTTTTTAAAAAAATCAGTTAATCCATAAAAGCTACGTCCTTGATATTTCAGGCCTGTCTTATTACCTGTATTGATAGTACATCAAACCACTTGATTTGTTTGTTACTGGAATCATAGAGTTGAAAGGGTCCATTTAACCCATTGACTCCAGTCCTCCCACTCTGTGTAGGAATTTAAATTAAAATAACCACAACATATGGTTTTCCAACCTCTGTTTGAATACATCCAGTGAAGGGGAACCAACCACCTCTTGGTGTAATTGATTTCATTGGTTCTTACTAGGAGTATCATCTAATACTCCTGTTATTAAGAAATATTTTCTAACACAGAATCTACCTTCTTTTGGCTTAATTCATGTCCCGCCCTCTGGACTGATAGACTTGGCTTTCAGTATGAGATGTTGGTCTTGGCCTTCAGTATGAGATCCTTTCAGGTGCTTCAAAAATGCTATCATATCCCTCCTCAATCTTCTCAAGAATAAATATTTTAAATTGTTTTGTTCTATCTTTATACAACTTCATTTCTAGTCCGTTGATTAGCATTGCTCTTCCCTGAACTTGCTTTCATTTGTCTGAATCTTTCTTAAAGTATGATGCCAAAAACTGGACAAAATAAAGAACTATTGGCCCAAGCAAAATAACAAACTATTCCCTCCCATGATTTGGAAATTATACCTAAACTGTATTTCCCTTTTTTGCAACCCCATCACAAAACATATTGAGATCCATAGTCAACTTGAAATTTAAAAATAAAGATCTCCTCTCCTATATCTATATTATTATTATGTATGATTTCATTCTCTGAGTAAAGAACTCTATTATATTTCATTCTTATTTTCAGCCCATTTTAACCCACCAAGGACATGTTGGATTATATTTTTATCTTTTAGATTATTAGTTATTCCGCCCAATTTTGTATCATCTGCAGATCTGATAGGTATACTCTCCATCTCCCTATTCAAGTCATTAGTAAAATAATTAAGATCCAGAACTGAGGATTGTACTCCCTCTCTCTTTAATTTCATTATTTATTCCTCCTTCCACAAGACACTGTATATCCACTTAATTATAATGCCATCCAGTTCAGATGAAATCAGAATGTCAGAAGGTCTTTTGTCAAATGCTTTGCTGTTGCTGAAATCAATGTATATAATGTCTACAGCATTCTCACAATCTACTAAGGAATCCAATTAAAAATAAAATACAATTAGTCTGGCAAGATTTGTTTTGACAAGTTTAGGTAACTTCTGGTAATGACATAGTTTTCAAGGTGCTTACAGGTCAGCCTCTTCTTGAACTGCTTTACAATCTTTTCATGTATAGATATCAGACTGATTTATCTAGTTCCCTGGGTCCTCTTTTTCCATCTTATGTAATAGATACTATATTCTCTTCCAGTTCTGTTACATCACCTGTTCTCCAGGTTTTTCTTTTAATACCCCAAAAATTAACCAAATCATCACAACATTCCTTCAATATCTAGAATGCTGTTCATCTGGCTTTTGACATTTATGTTCACTTAAATCATCATCCAGACTTTTTTGTCTTTCTTATCAACAATGCCATAGACTTAACAATTGTTGATAAGAAAGACAAAGAAGTCTGTATAGTGGACATTGCAATACCTGGAGACAGCAGAAGAGAAGAGAAAGAACTGGAGAAAATCACAAAATACAAAGACCTGCAAATAGAAATAGAAAGTATGGCAAAAGAAAGCAAAGATAGTACCAATAGTAATAAGCGTCTTGAGTGCAATCCCAAACCATCTGGAGTACCACTTGAAGACCATCGGCATTGACAAAATCACCATCAAGTCAACTGCAAAAGGCAGCTTTACTTGGAACAGCTTACATCCTACAACAATACCTTTAATATTATTAAACAACAACATGTGCCTATCCCAGGTCCTTCAGAAGGACTTGATAGGAGGATAACAATACCAAATCCAAGCGTTTATCTAAAAGAATGGTCCTTTAGATTGCTTTCCAAATTTTCCAGTTTGAGCATATTAATATCTTGATGGGACTTCTCTTTGAACTGATATCAATATTTGCCATGAATTTGCACATACGCAAGAGTATTCTTCATGGCTACCATATACTTTAGAGTTTAGAATCTTTCCTCCAATCCATATCTGTGTGTTTTCCATACAGATGAAGTAGTTCTGAGGCTGACCATTCTTTGTTTCCAAAAATCTTTATTTATTTATTCAATTTATATGGCTATGGATCTCAGTCAAGTGACTCTGGGTGGCTAATAACAATTTAAAAAACAGCAAAAAACAACAAAATAGACGTTTGGCAGCTGAGATTACAAACAACAAAAATGAACCATCAATACAAATACAATACAAATATTTCAATAAATCCAATTCACAGACTCCAATAGACACTTTGACCTCCCAGATATATTCTCTATTTTCATCACTTCCAAAAATTTACATGCAACCTTTCTAATTAGGGATAGAATGTCTATGGAGAGTTTTGCAACAAAACAAAACCCTAATCCAGTTGTCACTGGCATTCAGAAGAAATCTTTGGGCAATGGCTGTCAGCTTCCACTATTATAGTTTGCTCAGATAATGCATAATTAAGCTATAAAGCTATAAGAAATAGGTTCTACATGGAGATTATGGCCCAAATGCATGGCAACCACAGGGTATTCAAAGCATTCTAAAATTGATAGACAGTTTCTGAGAAGTCACTGCAATTGCAATGTTACATCCCAAAGTATGGAATTGTCTTTGAAGCTTAGAGGAAAATTAATGTTCTTGCCATGAATTTCTGTTCACTTGAATGTCATGGACAGCACTCAGCCTCCTTCACAGATGAGATCAGAGGAACTGAGGTTTTGAACATTCTCATTTACATCTTTTGCTTTGTTTTATATTGTTGGAGCAGATGTTCCCATCTGTTGGATGTTGCTTAACTGTTCTTTTCTTGGAAATAATTCAGTGTGGTTTCAGATTGAGGTCCAGTGTTTGCCACTCCTCTGCACTATTAAATCATTTTTAAATCACATTAATCAGAACTAGACCCCAGGACTTTTTCCATGGGAGTTACATTATAAATCCACATATGCGTTTAATTTGGTTTTGGCGAAATATATATCTTTGTGAGATTCATTTTTGACTTTAATCCAAGTAGTGTCATGTGAAGAATAAACTTCATACCATTTCAATTGGAAGCTTTTAGTTATTGGAGAATTGTGTTTACATTGCTTGTCAGTTATAATTACCATTTTGGGGAGCCTTTTAAATGTAAAACTGGGGAAAGAGATGATTTAATACTTTTAGTAATAATTTTCTCTTTAAGAGGAGTATTAAGTAAAATGTCAAGGCTAGATAAGCTTAAAAGAAAATGAAAGTCTCTCCTGTTTGCAATGAACTTTTCTTCTAATTTTCCTTTTCCTTTCTAATTTTTCCTAACCAATATGTTCAGAATATTTCACTCTAGTAGTTTATGTATATAAAGAATATCCTAAAAAAATAAGATTGGCAGCTTTAATTTGTTCTACATGTGCAATCATTGTCCATGTTATATTCAAAATGCTTGTCCAATCAAGGATTCAATATAGAAAAGAGGCAGTAACAAGTATGCTGTACACTATAATAAAGAAATCTGTTGATTGAAAACAGTTTATATATTTTGGAAATGATAGGGAATGTAATTGGTTAGAAAGAAAAGGATAGGGCTTCATAAATAATAGGAAATAGAGCATATTTTTCTCCTGATAATGCTAACTCAATTTAAGAATATTCTGATATTGAATTTTCATGTGCAGTGAAATAGGCCTGGTAGATCTTCCAGTACTACTCTAAATTCCACAGCTAATGGAATGACATCTTCATATTGATGGTAGAGAATTTCTGTGTGTCATATTTCTGCTATAATGACATATTTTTTTCCAAGCTGTAAGATCCTTTGGTGATTACTACTAAAGATTGGTATGTCTTTGCACACAAGGCTTTGAAACATGGATTTGTGAATGTAATTATAATATGAGCCATAAACAGAGCTTTACACCATAAACCAACTTCCATACATTTTATGCAGCCTTACAATTTTTATAATAGATTGTAATTACTGTAAAGTTTTTGGTTTATAAGACTAGTTAACCATTGCACTGCATTCTGCTAACCACTTGTTAGTGGTTGAAATGGCTAGTGGTACATTACTATTTCAACATGGAACCAGTACCAAAAGAATAGTTGGATTAGCCTGTTACACCAAAAGAACAAAAATTATATTTATTTATAATAAATATAATAGTCTGAACTCAAACTTTTCCTTCCCCCCTAAAAAGGCTCCTTCCCTCCATGTAAAGCTTTTGATCCAGCTATATATTTCTGCTGGTGGAACAGACGCAGTTTTGCTGGTTGTCTATTCAACTGCACTCCATATAGTTTCTGAAAATCTACTTCAGATGGTTGGGGAATTTATGTACATTTAGTAAATTGCTCAAAAATTACATAACTTGTAGGTACATTCTCTTAATTTGAATTTAATGGACATTCAAATTTAACTGACATTCCTTCCTCCAATTGGCCTGTAAAGTGGAGGTCTTACCGCATTTTCAGTACCTGTCACTTTTTAGTATTAATTATTTATTCCATACTTCTAATTTAAACCTTTTTCTGATTTGAGAACAAATATACTATTTTTCAGCTTTAAATAAATATCTAAAAGAGAGGTAACAAATCATATGATTATAGTATATCTCATGGAAAGCTTGTTAATGCAGTGGAGATTATTATGTTTTGGACATTTCCACTGTCTTTTTCAGCCCATACCTCTTCTAGTCTATTCCAATGATTTCCAGTTCCTGAAGCAGAATAGAATGAGTGCTGCATATGGAAAAGAAATCAACAAAAATACCTTACCTCACTAAAGCCTTTACTGATTCAAAAATCTTCCATTGATGGAGTAGATGCTGTTAAACACAACTCAATATGTAAAAAATCTTATCTTTTCCATAGTACCTTCCTCTGCATTATTTGGTAGAGCTGTAAACCCTTTCCCATCTCCACATTGTGTTGAGTTTCGATTCTTTGGTGATGGACAAGAAGTTAACAACATGAAATGGATGTTGACAGTTGCTGAAAATGAAGTAATGTTTGATCTAGTCTTGTGTTTTCCACTGAACATTGACCATGCCAAAAAAAAAAAAAAATTTGAAAGAGGGGACCTGTACTGTCAAGTATAGAATTACAAAAAGAAAAAAAGTAAATAGTGGAGGAAGAAGTTTCTCTTCTTTTTCATGATATTTAACAGCAATGGTAAGGAGAGAGATATTTTACTTTGTGTAATGTACAGTAGTTACAATAAACACAAGATTTCCAAATCTCAGAAGACTCTCTTGACACTTGCTTGATAACAGCTTTTTTTCATTCCTTAGTTTTGACAGTTTGCGTGTATTGCCATATCTAGTATAAACTAAAACATCACTGTCATTCTGTTTTTCTTCATTCTGTGCCTGCCTTTTCTTTATTTTTCATCTTTAAAATAATGAAAAAGATGGGCTTTTCATTTGTAGACTGTGAAGCAAGTTCTATAAGAGATTAGCATGTGTTTATAAGTTCTGAAAGATTGAAGATGACAGCTGACTGCTTTAATTTTTATCATAAGGTTCTAATGGAACTGTCTTGTTTAAATTATCACATTAACCTTTCTCCATATGTATCAGTTCTTTTAAGAATATATACCCCAACATACATATTAAAAATGGAACATGATCTAATCTGTATGTATAATAGCTATAATATGTAGTCTTTTTTGACAAATATAGCATCCCCCACACAATACCCCATGAAGCATCCTTCTACTGGAAAAAGGTGTGATACCGTGAAGGTTATTTGTAGGATTAGATTATTTGTAGACAAGAAATAATTACCTGGAAAAAGCACCTGCTATGTTATATGCTTTATCTACTAATTCTATTTGGCAAATAATACTTTTATAATTTGAAATTTTCTTCAGAATCTCTGCTAAGCCCCCACTTTTTGTCCTTTTTTGGCCCACTTTTTAACATACTCTGTTAAATCCAACAGTAATCTGAGAATAATAAAAATGGCTTTTGCACAGTTTTTTATTTAAATTACCTTTTCTGATATACTGATCTGTTCTTGGTATAAGAACTCATTTGCAACAACTGGGTATTTTTATCTGCAGCAGTTTACTCTTTTTTTTCAAGTATGGGTTTTCTTCCATCAAAGCGAATAAAGATGTTTGGGTGTACATATACTCATAAAAAGGCCATTGGATCACAGCATGTGGCATCTTCTGTTGTCTAATATGTGGGGCATTCACAATAGCTATACTACACAGATGTGCTGTTATGCTGTTCCCAGTCATTGCAACGGACTTCCTCCTTTTTCATCTTAATATTGGCTAAGATTGGAAATCTAAGAAATGACTCTTTCATTTTCACATATAAAGTATATCAACATTATAATACAAGAAATAATAAACAATATTCCTGGTTTCAGGTTAACTTTTAACTTTAGGATTTTCTAAAAATGTTACCAGTTTTGTTCTATCATCCAACCAAATTTTGCCCGAGCATAGCAAAACACCCAGTGTTGTCATCTGGCATGTTGCAGACAAATTCCAATTACTTTTCTGCTTCAAGCTATTGTTAACCACTAAGAGCTAGCTGACAGTAAAATTATAAATACAGGTGTTGTCACACTACACTATAATCAGAATTTTAATTTGAATTTTCATTTGTAAAGCCTTTTTTTACATGAAAATAGGAATAGAATTAGTTTTATTGACAGTAAAAAGACATTTTGAAAGCTCCCTAAATCATTACCTGTATTTAGCAGTGGGGGGAGAAGAGATTTTATATGTCCATGTAAAAAGAAAAGTTCTATTATCATATATTTACTCATTATTTTTGGTTGTAAATAAAACTAAGGAGATGTATTTGACAAATGATTGATGTAACTCAGTAGGATTTCACTTCATTAGAACAATAGACAGCCCAAAATATATATTTACTTTTGTTTAGTACTGCCATTACTAATACAAGCCTGTGATAAAAATCTTTAGTCAAATTAAGCAGAGCCTGTTGAGAGTCCACATGTAATGCTAAACTTTCTATTTGATAATTTTCTCCTCTTACCTAAATTTATCTTTCTTTTCTTACCCCCCTCCCCCCCTCCCCCACAACCTTGGTAGTTGGAGTGGTTCTCCATTCTCAAGACACGCTTTTTTTTCCTCAAGGCATTTAGTGTCGTGTCTGCCAGATTTCAGTGATGAACAGCGAATTGCTTTTAAAGTGGGCATTATGCCAGTTCAGCAGCACAATGGAAAACCAATCTTCCACCATTCTACTTTTGATGCTGTTATTGTAGCATTTTAGATAACTGCTGCCACAAAAAAAGATGTGCTCAATTGCTACCAGTTAGTCAAGTTAAATCCAGAGTAGCATTAAAATTACTCTGAAAACTGTTTGTCAGAGGTCATGTGTTGTCTGTAGCTACAGTACATAGGATAGATGTTCTGTTCTGTAGAATGCTTTTTATTTATATTTTTTTTCTTTTTGCTTTATTATTACAGTGACTGACCAGCTCTCTAAATAGCTGTTCAGTACCTGTTTACTTATTGTCTCCACCTTGGTGTTGAAAAAATGTGTCAAACAAATGTTGAAAAATTTCGTTAAAGTGCTGGAAATGGCAGGAGAGTAAGTTGTTGCTAGAGTGCTAGAGTTTGTACAGTGTGAGAGCAAAAGAGAAAGTGTGTGCATGAAAGAGCATAATTCTCTGGTTTCTGTAACAAGATTACTATTTTCTTTATCTTCAGTTGTCAATGACTGGGTTCACTTTTCTTGGTTTTTTTAATGGCACAAATGGGATTTATCCGCTCCCTTGTTCTCTTACCCTTCAATACCACCTCTCTTTTTCCTTCTAATGGCATTGCCTGGGAATAGGACATTTGGTTTACTACTTGTAAAGCAAATAGAAGCTGCAGATGGCTTCCTTTTTAGATAGAAAATAAAATAATTATACATATATTAAGTAAATTAATACTGTATACACAGGAAGCATATTCCAATTGATTTAATGAATTGCAATACATTGTAATACAGAATGTTTTATATTTTTGTCATTTATATGGGGTACAGAAATCACTGTAAGCAGAGAAAGATGTATGTTGCATTAGTAGTCCTAAAGCTGGTAACCTAGCCTATGCCTTTTCTGTAAAAAAACATTATGTGAAAGCCTCAACTGACTAAAGCCAGATGGGCAGCTGAGGTCAATATCTTTGGGGCTAATCTGGTAGACCAAAGCATGTGAAAAAATTGCAACTTGGAATGTAAGAGGAAATAATAAAAAGCATAGTTAATGAATGAAATGAAGGTATACAAATAGATAAATTGTGTATCTATGAAACTAAGAGAAAGGAGAAGAATGTAAGAGACCTGAATGAAGATGGTCTGATTTTGTGGGGTGGAATTGCTGAATACATGAAGGGAAATGAAGGTGTTAATTATGAATGAAAGAGCTGAAGTGTAAAATCTGAACTGGTGTTACCTAGGTTATTATGGGATAGGTCTGTAGGAAACCATAGATTGGTCATGGTGGCATGTTACACCCCAATGAATGATAACAATGAAATAATCAGAAGTGAGGTTGGCGATGAAATCTGCAAATTCTGAATGAATGTGACCAGGGGAAAAGATTATTCCGCAAGATGGAATGAATGGATGTGTGGGAATGAGATGAGACAATACAGGAAAAAGTCATTGGCCCATTCAGAGGGCCCAAATAAATGAGAATGTTCACTGTTTGGTAAGCATCTCCTTAGAAAAAGTTCTGTTTGTTTCTAATAGATAGTTTAAATATATCGATTCATATGCGCACATGGTGAAGGAAAATAATGAATGGAAATCTAAAACCATTGTTGATTTGACTAGTAAAAGATTGAGAGAATTAATGAAGGATACGAGGATGATGAGAGGTTTTGAATACAGGACAGACTAGTTTTTGGTAGCATCCAGAGTGGATCTTGGAAAAAAGTGGATATAGAAGAAAAAAAAAGAATAAACTATTGTTGAAAGTAAAATGATTTCAGGAGAAGTACAAATCCTGTATGAAAACATAGCTCTCCCACCAGAATTATTAGAAAAGGGACATAAGGAAAAAAAAGGTGTGAAGATGCCTGGAAACAAGTGAAAGCAATTATAGAGACCCACAGAAGAATATGGAGTTATGCTGATGGGAAATATGAAAAAGGATGCTTGGTGGAATGAAGTAAAAGACACTGTGTATGCTAAAATGCACATAAGAGAATAGTTCTTTTTGAAAAAAAAATTATGAGGCAGGAATAATCTTTAATGGTTATAGAGAAATGGTTGGAAAGAATATGATAACAGAGTTCAAGAAACAGTTAAAGTTAAAAGAGACAGAAAGTGCAGATTTATTTTGAAAAAATAAATTATTTTAGAAATGGGTGACGAGGGTTAAACAAGAAGCTTCTAATAACCTGAATGGAATTAAAAATGACAGTGATGAAATATTTTGGGATTTAATTGAAATGAGAGAACGATAGATGAAATATTTTAGAAATTTATATAAGAATGATATATGCAAAAAAATGGAATTGAACTGACAAATATAGTGTTAGTGTCCAGAAAGAAATAATAAAAGATAGTTCATAAATGCTTTGAGAATATTGAAAAAATGTAAGGCTTCAGATGTGAATGGTGTGGAAAAATGTTAAAATATGGGTGTGGTTTGCAATGTGATTTGATTAATGTGTGCGAAGACAGCATCTGTGCCTGAAGATTGGGAGAATGTTGTTATTGTTTGCTTATACAAAGAGAAATGCAACAAGAATTAATGCAGAACTGCAGGGGCAAAACAAAATGAGAAAGAATCAAGAATGAATGGATGATGGCATAATGTGGATTAAATGAAAGCTTGTGCCTTTTAATAAAATGTGCTAGTCAAAAAAGGTGCTACCGGACTCCTGATGCAGCACAAAAGAAGTGTATCAAAGGGTTTCATCATGAAAAGGGAGTAACTGTGGAACAAATATATGAAAAGTGAATGGATCAAGAAAGTGTTGGATAGAGTTGATGAGATCCTCAAAAGAAAGAGTCAAGAGTTTAATGAACAGAAAACAATGTATAAAATGGTACCTGGGTTTAGTGGAAGCAAGTATAGTTTAGAAGGATAGAGAACTTCAGTAAGTTACAACTAGTTTTAACTATGCTTTATTTTCTTAGAATGAAGTCAGACCTATTATTTCTTCAGCTTACTACTTCTTATTCCTTGTTTGTACTCTGTACAACATTGCTTGTCCTAAAATGAAATAGCATGATGGAAATTTATGTGTCAAGTAAGGAAAAAAGATTATTTTTCTTTCTTTTTGAAAGATCTTTAAAAAAAAAAACTTTAACAATAATTCTCTTCTCCAAATTGCCCCTGATATTACTTGGTATATTTTGTCAAATTCAGTAAAGCTCCACAATTTTATTTATACACACACGTTTATTACAGCCCTAAGGCCAGATACAATCAAAACATATAATAGTAACAATCTTACATTTATATATGTGTATGAATGTGTGTGTGTGTGTGTGTGTGTGTGTGTGTATATAAAAACAGAAACAATTAATATTATACGATCTAAAATTAAAATACTAAAATATATCAAAGTGAAATACTATGTTAAGAAATTGTAAACCTAAGTAATAGTGCAGTGTATTGTGCAGATGGTAGCACAACACTGGACAACTTGGGAGGATATTTTTGGGTCCTTATCTGAAAGAAGTAACATTAAATAGAAATCACACTCCCTGCCTGGAAATTTCTTCAGTATCGGATATATAAGTATCTGTCTAGAGTCCTTATATAGGGAACAGTATAATAACATATGGCTCAGTGTTTCTATTGAGCCATCGCCACATGGACATAACCAAAGGTTTACAGGAGTATCCTTGAAACGTCCAAAAAGGACTGCTGAGGGCAGCGCATCCAACCTGGCTAAGGTGAAAGCTTTACGAAATTTCACAGTTGTAGTAGATGATAAATAAGAAGCTGAAACAAACCCTTTTGGTAGAAAATAACAAATATTGGGGTGTAGCACCTTACTTAAATTTGTAGATCTATATCCCAGATTCGTTAAGGGCAGTTCTAGCATTATCAAATCCTAATGAGCGCAGACTTTCCATAGAGAAGCCCCAGCAATTGAATTTTATCTAAGGCTTTTTTTTGCCATGATGATTTAAAATGATCTCTAAATACTAATGGGGCTAAACCTATAGGAAACAAAAGTAACTTTAGCCAGAACAATCTAATTTGTTTGTTAACTTATTAGATTATTTACTTATTGGAATTATGTTCTGCCTTCAGGAGCTGAAGATGGCATACATAGCTCTCCTTCCTTCTGTTTTTCTCCACAACATTGATTAGAAAGGTGGCACTCCTATTCCTATTAATTAAATATATATTCCTTTTCATTAAACATATGAAATTATTCCCACCGCTGTTGATTTCCCACTGCTTGTTGTGTTCTACTGTGTTTTATCTAAGCCTAGACCAGATTAGTGATGTGTATACTGTGGCTTTTCTACATACAATATATGACTTACAAATTAGGTTTCAGAAGTTTAGATCACTTGTTCTTACAGTAAGTAGTCTTGTAGTCCCCAGGTGTCTTGTTTTGTAATTCAGTAATCTCTTATCATTGATCACATTAGCTAGGCCTTATGAGATTTGCAGGACATCTCAAACATACATAAAACTACAGGCATAAATATACAGTAGTTACATCTTTAAATATCAATATTTAAAGATATATCTATAAATATTCAAATATCATCTTTCCCAAAATGGATGTTGAAGCTGAAGTGCTTTCTAGGCATGTAGTAGGAGTCCTAGCAGCTTCTAAAGAAATCACCAATTCTAAATCAAAGGACTGTCTGAGAACAAAATATTATAGTATCAGCTTCTGCCCTGAAGGCATATATGACATGTTCTTCTTCATTATGAAATTATTATCCTGGATAAGTGGTATTAAAATAATCCAGCACCTATCATTAATTTGATTTCATTGCTGTTACATTTTTAATCCAGTTTATTAGTATAACTATTACAATAAGAAGCTATGGAAAGATCAGATTCTGAATCAGAAATTTTCCATGTACAGTTCAGAGCTATTTTATGAACAAGCAGGAGTCTACAGTTTTCTAAAAAGGAAAGGGGAAGCAGGGTAAAATTAAGATATCACTTGGCTCTGGCAGATCATCTATTGTCTTGGTTGAACCAAAACAAGTGCTAGAACAACTGTTTTGCCAAGGGTTAATCCATCCTATAGAGGTTTTGCAGGATTCTGATATTGCTAGTCTGGACTTTTTTGTGTGTGTGTGCTTGTACTCTCCTTGAGTAGTCCTCCTTACATGGCCTGCTTCCTCAGGATCCTTGTTCAGACTAGACCAGAAGGATGAAAGTACATATGATGTTGAAAACATAGAGCGACCTTTTCTACCTCTCATATAGTCATCCAGTAAAACTGAATGGTTATAGATTTCTAAACACAGTTGTGAAATTATTTATGGATAAAATGAAGGCTTCCAACATGAAAAATTTTAAAGGGTATTAGATTCATGGGATTTAAAGATTATCAGTGACTCTTAGTAACTGATGCAGTCTGCTTCATAATATATCAAACTAGGTAGAAAGGTATGGAGAGTTATAGCAAATAGTCTGGGATAGTTTAACTAGATTTACCTGTATTTCCTTTTATCTCATGCCTTTATTAATTTTTTTAACTTATTATTAGGGAAGTATAAAATGTTTCATGCACAGATTGAGTTATATGTGCTTCATCCATGTACTGATTTGTGGAACATGTATTTGGCCCATACATGGACTTAGAGCACACATGTTCTGACAGAGATGTTCCAGGATGGGAGACAGAGGGCAAAAGGAAGAGTGGCAGTTCATGGGGTGGGGAGGTAGAACAAGTTTCCTAGGGGATTGTGGCACAAAGGCCATGCAGAGGGGGGAGGAAAAGAGGGGCAAGGCATACCAGCTTTGCCTACTTGTCCCTTAAGACTCCTGGAATTTCCTTGCCAAAACCCAAAATCAGTCTAAATTGTCTGGATTTTGCTTCAGCTGGATAATGACCTGCCCAGAATGGTCCAGTTGAACTTATGTTTGTTCTATACACCAAACCACATTTTCTTCTTCATGCACACCCCTCATTATTATGTACTTGTTTACTCTCCTTCACATAATGTTGCTTGCCACAAAAAGCATACCGAACAGCATGATCGGTATGTACACATGTATGATTCTGATTGTGCAAAACCATCAGTGGGAACCACTCTGGAGAACAATTTGAGAAAGAAATACTACACATAAATATGCTGAAAATTTGAATTATTCATGTAAGCAGAAAGTTCTTTTTTCAGAGATCCAGGATGTGTATATCAAAAAACTTAACAATGTGGCTCTGAATTGTATTGTAACTAAATAAGAAGGACCCAAGTTAAGAAGTACGGAGTACAAAATGAATCATGGAAACTCATCTAGTCTCATTCATTCCCATCTATATTAAGAATGTCATCAGTTAGAAGACAGATTGAGCCAGCAAGAAATAGCTCCAGTTGAAAGATCACTCAGAATTTTTAATGCTATAGTGCATCAGTTCAAAAGTAAAGTTGAGCAGTTTTCCACCAAAACAGTTGAAATAATTTTTTTTCCATCATATTTTCAACCCTGCCCACAAATGATAAATATAATCTTCAAGTTGTTTGCCCTTGTAGAATATAAGGTGCAGTCTGGAGAAATTTTTATCTGGTGTGCATAAAACAAAACGTATAATCAGTCAAAGCAAACTTACATTGTATTCTGGATCTTTTGCAATATAGTCTAAAGCAAGCATAGGCAACTTTTTTTAAAATATAATTTTATTGAAAGTTTTAGAGGAAAAGTTCTGGTTTCAGTTGTATATTAATCTTGAAAATCCTCTGAATAAGTGTATGCATTTGAACCCAAAATCTTATAGCTTCTTTGCATGTTCACCAAGCATGATAAAATGACCCTTCTTACTGTTCACATTTCCAACAAAGATTTGAAGTACCTTATACCTTCTAGGTAATTTTTCTGGTAATACAAACTAATATAAAGGAAGAAAAAATTAAAAGAAATCAAAGAGAGAGCTAAAAGTGCAAGAAAGAAAAAAAGGAAAAGGAAAAATAGAAAAGAAAGAAAAAAGTTACGAAGAAGTGATTTCCGATCTTCTTTACATCAGTTATAATTATAAATTTACCTCTTTCTCTAAAGTTACATTGTTACTCTCTTCTTTTTATAATCTATACTATCTAATCATCAAAACTGTAAATCATAAGTTCATTTTTTTCTGTTTTATGCAAAAAGTCCATTAGGGGTTTCCAGTCAGCAATAAATGTAGATACTGTCTTTTCTCTAATCAAGCAAGTCAATTTGGCCATCTCAGCAAGTTCTATCATCTTCACCAACCATTCCTCCCTTGTAGGTATTGCCAAATCTTTCCATTTTTGTGCATACAATAATTACACTACAGTTGTCATATACAGAAACAAAGTTCCATGACATTCTTCCAATTCTTTGTCCATCAGTCCCAAGAGGAAGAATTCTGGTCTCAATTGTATATTAATCTTTAAAATCCTCTGAATCAATGTATGTATTTGAATTCAGAATTTTCTAGCTTATTTGCACACCCACCAAGCATGATAAAATTATCCTTCTTGTTGTTCACATTTCCAGCATAAATTTAAAGTGCCTTTATACATTCTAGACAATTTCTCTGGTGACATATACCAACAGTGCATCATTTTATAAAAGTTCTCTTTAAGATTATAGCATAGTGTAAATTTCAATCCTTTCCACCACATATTTTCCAATTGTTCAATCTGTATATTATAACCAAAACTTTCAGCCCACTTTATCATACATTCTTTTACTTGTTCTTCTTCTGTTTCAGATTTCAATAAAAGTTTATACATTTTAGCAATCCCATGTTCATCATTTGTACACTATTCAAAATCAGTCTTACGATGTTCAATACCATAAACTCCTTTATCTACTTTAAATCTTTCTGATAACTGTAAATAAGAAAACCATTGGCAACTATATCCCTCTGCCACCAATTTATTTTGTATTCCCCTTGATGAAATTCTAATATGTCACGATATGTTAGCCATTTGTGTTTGCCTATTATTTCTCGCCTATAAAATGCTTCTTGTGCTGAGAGCCACAAAGGTGTTTTTGGACACAACCTGGATTTTTATCTATTCCATATTCTCAATATGGCACACCTAACATAATGATTTTTAAAATCCACATTAACCTTGACTTTATCGTACCACAAATATCCATGCCACCCAAATTTCAGGTCATGTCCTTCTAACTCCAAAAGCCTTCTATTTCTCAGCAACACCGTCCAAACCAAACAGCAAGCTGCAAAATACAATTTCATATCAGGTAAACCCAATCCTCCTCTTTCCTTTGCATCTTGTAACACCTTTAACTTGTGTTTTTTTCCCTTACCACACAAACTTAGATATATCCTTTTGCCACTGTTTAAATGGTGCATCAGTTGTCAAAACAGGTATTGTCTGAGAACAAAAACATCATTCTAGGCAAAACATTCATTTTTATCATAGAAATTCTCCCCAGCAGTGACAGTTGTAGTTTCTCCCATCTTAACATATCTTTTTAAACTTCATTCCATGTCTTAACATAATTATTTTGAAATAAAATACAATTCATATTTGTCATGGTGATACCCAGATATTTTACTTTTTTCTCAATCTTAAAACCCGTTTTCTTCATCAATTCTGTTTGTTCCTCTATTTTCATGTTCTTTGTTAACGTCTTCATCTTCTGATTACTAATCTTAAAACCTGCTAGTGTATCAATTTTTTTTAATTTTCCCATTAATGTTTATATTCCCTTCAGTGGATCCTCCAAAACCAACACCAAGTCATCAGCAAATGCCCTTAACATATAAGTTTCTTTTTTAATCTTTACTCCCACAGTTCTCTCATCTTGTCTTATACTCTATTGAGTATTTCAAGAACTAAAATAAACAGGAGAGAAGACGCTGTCTTGTCCCTTTTTTGTATCTCAGAGTTTTGTTAGATCTCCATTGACAATTGTTTGTGCTTTCTGTGGAGTGTAAATCAATCTTACCCATTTAATAAAATTCTCTCCAAAATTCGTATCTTCCAAAACTTTCAACAGGAAGGCCCAGTTCAAATTGTCAAAGGCCTTCTCTGCATCTAAGAAAATCAATGCAGCTTGTTTTTCATTATGTTGCTCCAAGTATTCCAAAATGTCCAACTCATTTCTTATATTATTCTTTAACTGTCTTTTAGGTAAAAAGCCACATTGATCCTCATGAATAAATTCTTGCAAAATTATTTTCAATCTCTCAGTCAGAATCGTTGTATACAACTTACAGTCATTATTCAATAATGATATTGGCCGATAGTTTTGTGTTAAAGTCAAATCTTGTCCCTCCTTAGGTATTAATGCTATATTAGCCTCTTTCCAGCTCTCTGGCATCTTTCCCCTCTGTAAAATAGAATTCATCATATTTTGTTCATCCTCAAAGTTTTTATAGTAAGAAGCTGGTAACCCATCTGGTTTAGGCACTTTTCTTGTTTTAGTCTTTTTTATTAAAAGGAAGCTTCACAAACTTCCCTTATTGTTATGAATCCATTCATAATCCATTTCTGTTTTTCTATAATCTTCAGTAAATTTTGTTTCTTTAAATATTCATCTATTTTCTCCAGGAAAAGGGTAGGCAACTTTTCAACAGCCAGGGGTGTATTGTTTAAAATTAGTATTATTTGGGGCATGGCTGTAATGTAATAACATCACTACAAGGAGCAGGAGTAAGAGTAAATATAGCATAACTCTAGTTTGCTTACTATTTTTAACTGTTAAATTAAATGTTATCATGCCCTTGTTAGGAGCATAACTGCTTTGATTTGACCTATATGTTGCTTTGCTTGTTTAGAACATGTATATCCTGTCTTCTGTTATGAAACCCAAATGAGAATATGTCCAGGCACTAATAAAAAAGATAAACCTGCTTCATTTTAATGAACTTGCTGCATCATGTGCTCTCTGACCACACTCTGGGGCTAGCTGAAATAATTCAGTAAATGATCACCAAGATAGTATACTATGAATTGTGACTTTCTGATTATTTCTTTAGCTGACCCATCTACCACAACAACTAGAAAAGAAAGGAAGAGAATAATGAAGGCCACACAAATTCTTGTAAAAACAATGATTTCAGAAAGTTGAGAATCTGAATAAAATTTGAACAATGGCACAACAATTGGGACTCTAACCAGCTGGTTTTGTGTTTGTTCTCGCAAGTTAATATTGCAATTTTTTTTAATACTGTGGGCTTTTGTTGAGGTTTCCCACCATGTCTAATGACAAAAATACATGAAAAGTCCATGCTTTTGACCTAAATTATAAGGAATACAAGCTTCAGACTGACTGTTGAAGTTGCACAGCTAAAAAAGTATATAGCAATCTGAGTTTTTAAACAGCTGATCCAAACGCAGTGTAATTCTTAAGATGCTTCTCTGGATAAACTGAGCCTTTATGTATTTAAAAGTTCCAGATACACTTAGATATACATCATGAGCTTGTACTGTTCCTTGTATCATATGAAATCCTTAGTTCCTACAGTGTAAAAATCCTCAAGTGGCTCTAAGTTTCTCAAAATGTTTTAGCTATCTATAAACTAAAAAAGGTCACTCTTCTGTTATGAGATGCCTCTATATAAATGGAATATACAGGATTATTAAAAAAAATTCTATAATGTATGAAATTACTTTAGAATATTAAAATGTAGTCCCAGAAAGTTAAGCATGCAATAACTATTCTGTTATAAACAGACCTATATCAGATAATTTTTAGTGGTCTTTTTGGGCTAACAAAAATACTCTCCTCAGGTAAATTTGTCAGCTGGAAATTTCATCTGCTACAGGTTAGCTTACATTAAGACATGTATTTTGTTACATATTTTAATTATGCTGTTAGTAAATCAGCTCAAAAAAGTAAAATTAAATGAGATATAAATATTTTAATCAATTTGACTGTTACATTGTGTTGCATGTGTTCAAAGACTAAAATTCTACAATTTGTTAGAATGCTGGCATAATAAGAGAAAATTAAGTTGGGAGCTTATATTATATGCCAGAAAATAAGATTACATAAATTAGACTTCCTGCAAGTATGTTGGTACATTGCATTTGTGGGGTGCAGGCAACAGTATGTTCCTTTGCAAGATAGTTTCTAGATTGGAGATCTTAGTTTGCCTAAAGCAATGGGACATGCATGGGATAAAACTGGGCTATGTTGGCACCAAAATGTGCTAAAACTGCTAGGGAATGCTTACAGGAAATGCTACATGTGGCATAGGTATGACTAAGGTGGATAACCATGTCTACACCTTCTTTATCTTACTAAAGAGCATTATTTGTGGACTTCCAGGGAAGCAATGGTGGGCTGAAGATGGCTCCGCAAGAGCGGAGCCAACTGCCACGGTGGAAAGAGGAGCCGGTGAATGGATCGGCTCCTCGAAATTCCTCTCCAGATCAAGGAGAGGACTAGGATCACCCACAAGTTTGCTCCATGTAGAGGCTCCCCCTGAAGAGATCGTAGAATAGTGATCTCCAGCGGGTTTGAGAAGTCTGAGACCCAGGGGAAAATTGTCCTGCCTAAGCTGTGTTTCTGCACCTTCATTTGGACACTGGGTTCACCCACTTCCTCTCTTAACCATCTTAGGAAATTGCTTGTTATTGATTTTTTGGATCTTAAGAATCTTCTGAAGGGCAAGTTTCATTACACCAGTAGAGTTTCCTTCTATCCTGGATGTAAGAAGTTTCATATAAGTTTAAGGATTAAAAAGAAAAATTTTAATTTTTGGAAAACAGAAAAAGAGGGACTAGAATGTTGATTTTGGAAAGTGAAGGGGCCAGATGGACTTGAAAGAATATTTCCTGTGGGTTGTTTAAATTTTATAAAAGTATATATGAAGATTTTGAAATTAGCTGTAAGAAATCCTCCCGTGGGAAATTTTTGATGATTGGAAAATAAACATATGATAAGAGGGGACTTTGAAGGTTGATTAGAAGGAACCAGAGAGAACTAAGGATTACAATTAAAGGACAAGAGACCTATTAATACAATGGAGCAATATTATCGGACTGTAGAAGAAATTAAGGCTGTTTGGGAACAATGTACTCAGAAATTACTTTCAAGATTGTCTGCCACTATAAAAATGGATCTAATAGAGGCTACAGAACGGGAACAGATTTTACTGGACAAAATAGAGACAGAGGGTGACTTGAATGAGGGTTTGAATATGGACTTTAAAAAAATTCCAGACTACAAGAGTGATATGGAAAAAGATGCTGTGGATTTGAAAATGGATTTTAAAATGACAGACGATAAGAGTAATATGGAAAAAGATGCCGCAATAGATTTACAAATGAAACTGGCTGATGTCTTAATAACTAAAGGGGACATACAAATAATAAATCAGAAGAGTGATTTGGATAGCCTTCTTCTCTTAAATTTACAAAAGGGACATGTTAAACTACTGAAGCTGTTCCTGAGAGGAGACAAAGAGAAAATGATAAGAAATCAACTTGAGGGATATTATTTTGACGGGATTAAAGATCAAGCTTTTTAAAAGTAAACAGACAGAATATAAAGTAGATTTATTTGACGAACTATATGTTATAGTTTCTGGTAGCTATTAATGGATTTTTTTTTTTAACCAGGACTGAATGACAAGGCTTTAAAGATTTGTTTATAAATGGGGAGAGATTTCTTTTGCTTTATTTCTCAGAGAAAGTGATAAGTTGGAATACAAAATGGATTTACTTGATTAAGGTTGAAATATATGTTATTGTTTCTGGTAGCTGTTAATGGACTTTTGCTGATTAGGACTGAATTATGAGTTTTTACAATTTGTTTATTGATAAGAGATGAGATATGGGGAGAAGAAGGGGTTTTTTTGTTTTAATACTAGAGAAGGTGTTGAATTACTGAAGTTGTTTATACTTGTCTGGAGAGAGGGGGGTCTTTTTATTTTTATTTTTTTCTCTTTGTACTTTTATTCTTCTTTTCTTTTTATATATTTTTTAGTTTGTATTAGTCTTTTATCTTTGTATTTGTGAACTTTAATAAAATTATTACCAAAAAAAGCATTATGTGAAAGCCTCAATTGACCAAAGCCATGATGGATGGCATAGGCTCCTCTGGTGATGACTACAGTATGAGGAAGATTCTGACTTGAAATATAAAAGAAGTAAATGGTAAAGAGCATAAGTTAACACATTAAATAAATAAATAAATAAATAAATGCCTTGTGTGTCTGTAAAATGAAGGGAAAGGGGAAGGATGTAATAGAAGCAAATGAAGGTGGTCTAAACTTCTAGACTTGATGAACATGTACAGGATATGAAGGTACAGGATTAATTGTAAGTGAAAGGGCTAAACTGTATGACAGAAAGTATGAAAAGGTGTCATCTAGACAGTTGTGGGTGTTTATAGGAATCCATAGATTAGTGATAGTTGCATATTAGGCACTGGTAAATGGTGTTAATGAGAGAAATACAGATGTGTTTTGGGGAGAAAATGTGCAACATTCCAACACAGAGTAAAAGCTATTTGGCTAGGTAACATGAATGGATGGGTGGCAACAGGATAACAGAATATCAAAAAAAGTGATTGGACCATTCAGAGACCCAACAATGAATGAGAATAGAAATTGATTGCTGGTTTTCTCCTTAGAAAGATAACTGCTTCTTTTGAATACTTGGACATGTGAATATGTGCATGTGATATGTACAGGTGAAACTCGAAAAATTAGAATATCGTGCAAATGTTTATTTATGTCAGTATGGCAACTCAAAAGGTGAAACCAATATATGAGATAGATGCATTACATGCAAAGCGAGATATGTCAAGCCTTATTTTGGTATAATTGTGATGATTATGGCGTACAGCTTATGAAAACCCCAAATTCACAATCTCAGAAAATTAGAATATTACATGACATCAATAACACAAGGATTGGAAATAGAACAATATCGGACCTCTGCAAAGTATAAGCATGCATATGTACTCAGTACTTGGTTTGGGCCCCTTTTGCAGCAATGACTGCCGCAGTGCGGCGTGGCATGGATGCTATCAGCCTGTGGCACTGCTGAGATGTTATGGAAGACCAGGATGCTTCAGTAGCGGCCTTCAGCTCCACTGCATTGTTCGGTCTCATGTCCCTCATCTTCCTCTTGGCAATGCCCCATAGATTCTCTATGGGGTTCAGGTCAGGCGAGTTTGCTGGCCAATCAAGCACAGTAATCCCATGGTCACTGAACCAGGTTTTGGTACTTTTGGCAGTGTGGGCAGGTGCCAAGTCCTGCTGGAAAATGAAGTCAGCATCCCCATGAAGCTTGTCTGCGGAAGGAAGCATGAAGTGCTCCAAAATCTCCTCAGTTGCTCTCATCAGAAAAGAGGACTTTGGACTACTGGGCAACAGACCAGTTCTTTTTTTCTGTAGCCCAGGTAAGACGCTTCTGACGTTGTTTGTTGTTCAGGAGCGGCTTGACAAGAGGAATACGACATTTGAAGCCCACGTGCAGGATCCGTCTGTGTGTGGTGGCTCTTGATGCACTAACTCCAGCCTCAGTCCACTCCTTGTGAAAGTCCCCAACACTTTTGAATGGCCTTTTCCTGACAATCCTCTCCAGGCTGCGGTCATCCCTGCTGCTTGTGCACCTTTTTCTACCACACCTTTCCCTTCCAAATAACCTTCTATTGATGTGCTTTGATACAGCACTTTGGGAACATCCAACTTCTTTTGCAATGACCTTTTGGGGCTTTCCCTCCTTATGGAGGGTGTCAATGATGATTTTCTGCACAACTGTCAGGTCAGCAGTCTTTCCCATGCTTGTGATTCCTACTGAACCAGCCTGAGAGACCATTGAAAGGCTCAGGAACCCTTTGCAGGTGTTATGGATTCATTAGCTGATTAGAGTGGGACACTTTGAGCCTAGAATATTGAACCTTTTCACACTATTCTAATTTTCTGAGATTGTGAACTTGGGGTTTTCATAAGCTGTACGCCATAATCATCACAATTATACCAAAGTAAGGCTTGACATATCTGGCTTTGCATGTAATGTGTCTATCTCATATATTGGTTTCACCTTTTGAGTTGCCATACTGACATAAATGAACATTTGCACGATATTCTAATTTTTCAAGTTTCACCTGTACACATGGCAAAGGAATGCATATAAATATAAAAGGATGATTGATTTGATTGTTTATGATGAAAAATACAAGAGTAATATGAGCACTAAATGGAAAGACCATGTTTGGGTAGTTTCATGAGTGGATCTTGGGAAAAAAGTAGTCATGGAAGGAAAAGAAAGAAATGAAAGACTATAGAGTAAAAATAGAAAGATTGCTGAAAAAGCATACATCCTATATGAAAAAATATTATAAGATAGATTAGTCTCCCCGCAGAATTAGTAGAAAGTAGAGGTATGGAAAGAGGTGGTGGAAGCTGCTTGGAACAGAGTGAAAAGTATTATGTTACAGTGCACCACAAAAGTGTGTGGTGTAATGCTAATAAGGATTAAAAAAGCCATTCATGCCAGATGGCCTGGGAGCCTGATGGGGGCTTGCATCGTTGGAATTGGCTCGTGGGGTAATTGATTCTGTCCCCTCCCCCCCGTCATCTTGAATTTTATAGTCTTTTTATGTATATAGTCTTTTTATATAGTATGGGTGTTTTTTTTTTAGTTAATTTAATGTGGATATTTATATTTTTTTACTCTTTTTAATGTTTGATTTTAATTGTGAGCCTCCAAGAGTCACCCTCTGGGGGAGATGGCCAGCATATAAATTTAATAAATAAATAAATAAATATTCCTAAATGATTTGGCTTTGACAAGGGAAAAACCAGTTGTTTAATATATTTATGAGTAAATGTATAAAAGCACTTGTCACATTAGAGGTATATTGGTTGTGGATGTAAATATATATGTATATTTTCATGCACATGATGCTGAGCTGTTGGCCAAAACCTGAATAATTTGCAGCCAATTTTAGATAGAGTGTATAATGAAATAAGGAGTGTGGATCTGAAAATGTATGTATGCATGTATGTAACATGGAACAGCGAATGAATAGGTCTAAGTTATACGTAAGTGGCAAAAACATAAGAATTTGTAGTTAAATTTGTGTACTTTGGTACATTGCTTACTATGGATGGGAAAATGAACATTTTAAGAAGTGCAAGCACAAATAGAAATATAGTGGTTAGTATATGGGTTTGTTGCAAGTAATGAATGTTTCCCAAAAGAAGATAAATAGCTGGGTCTCTGAGCATGTTTCTACTGATTTTGGGTATGTCAGGAGAAACAAAATAAGTTGATGACAATGGGAATTGGATATTTAATTATTGGGGGGGGGGAGATAAGGTGAAGAATGAATGAGTGCTGAATAAATGTGGATTAAATACAAAAGTGAATGACCAGTATAAAAAAAAATCTGCTGAAATAGTTTTGTCATATAGAGAGAATGAATGAGGATGAACTTAAAAAAAAAAAAAGTGTATAAAGAAGAAAGAGTGAATGGGTTGAGAGGAAGGGCAAGACCAAGAAAAGTTGTGATGGGAGAGGGGGATTGATGAGATTCTCAGAAAGAGGTGAGAAGTTTAGAGAACAGTGGGCTCTGTATGCTCATGATGGAAGCCAGAATGGCTTGCAAGGTGAGATAGGTATGGAGTAATATAGTGAATGGTCTTGATTTAAACAAGTTTTAGCTATATTTCCTTTTCATACCCCATGCCTTTCTTTTCTTTTGCTTACTATGTCTTGCTCCTGTTCTAAGCTTTGCGTACATTGCTTATCTTGAGAAGGAATAGCATGCTGGATATGCATGAATGTAAATATGACATTTGAATGGAATATATAACTTTGATAATGATTCCAGACTACATGCTTATATCCATACATATAGGAGTAAATGTTTTTAAACAATAGAATTAAGCTTATGGGTTTCAGTGAGACATGTACATAAAATTAAAAATTTACTCTGAATCACTTCCTAAGTATGATTAAAAAGTGCTCCCAAAAGAAAAATGAAACTTTCAGGCAGCAAAAATGTCAGTAATAGCAATGAGAATAAGCAATAAAATATACAACCTCTAAAAATTACAAATAACATTACAGAGTCAAGAAAAGCATTCAAAATTACTAGTGTTAAAAAGTTGACATTTTGCCTGACTAAATTAAAAAAGAGGTTCTAAATGCTGGCAAAATAAATGTGATTCAGCAATATGTAGGAAAAGAAGAAATTCAACAGATTGCTATAAATATAAAATGTAATAATTATTAAATCATGAAGCTAGTCCAAGATGTTTTAGTATTATTAGATCACAGAGGCTTAAAAGAAACATTCAAATATGACAAGGAAATTGTAGAGATTTTTTCCCCATATGTCTTCACTATGTAAGGGTTATATGAAACTTTCTTTTAGATAATACTTTGGGCAAACTGGAATAAAGAAAAATGACAAATGGAGAGTTTTTAAAAATAACTGACAAATTCAGTAAGTCACTGGATTAGCGGTATCCTTTAAGAATTCTTAAAAAGAAGTCTGAGGTAAAGCTTCAGGTAATAAATAAACATGTATTCTTTAAAGGCTCAGCAACCTAAATGGACAAGAAAGAGTAGAGCAGTTTCACTTGACAATTTAGGCCTTCTACCAACATTGTTTTCCTTTTGTGCTTTTGAGTCAGTTCTGGATTAGTCCCTGCAAACTTCTTGGCAAGACTTGCAGAAGTGGTTTGCCCTTGCCTCCTTCCTAGGGCTGAGAGAGTATGACTGGCCCAAGGTCACCTAAGTGGCTTTGTGCCTAAGGCAAGACTAGAATTCACTGTCTCCCGGTTTCTAGCCTGGTGACTTTAACCACTACACCAAACTGACTCTCTTTTCCACCATACACAATGGTGGTAAAGAGATGGCTGATGTGCTGAGTGCCAAGCCTTCAGGAACTCCCTAGCATTTTTGGATTTAGCTTGGTCTAGGATGCTCCCACTTTCCCAGTTGAAACTATGGTTGAGTCTGTCCATGTGTTATGAGATTAAGGAATTTTCATCATGTCTTCTGACTGCTAGTTGGTGTTCATGGATGCACTCTGCTAGCCTTCTGCCTGTCTGTCCTACATAGTGGCTATTATAGTCCTTACACTGTATGTCATAGATGACTCCTGTGTTTTCTTCATGGTCTACTGGGTCTTTTGGTTTACTTTTGTTTTGGAGGGCTTTAATTGATTTGTGTGCTACGGTGATGCCATGTGGTTGTAATAGTCTGTTGGTTGTTTCTGAGATGTTTTTGATGTACAACAGCGTTATCCTTTTCATAGCTTGTGTTAGTTGTGCTGAGTGGGTTGAGTGGTCAGGCACTTTTTGATAAAGTTGCATGGGTATTTTGTTGGAAAGTGTTGTATAGAGATAAACCATATTTACACACCATTCAAAAGAGACAATAAAAAAGCTAAGAAGGAAACAAAAAGATCAGAACACATCCTCTTCAGCAGCCAACACTTAGATAAGCAGGGATTTAATCGAGCATAAAACAATTCCCTAATCAAGGAACTACTAAGGAGACAAACAATCAAGCAGAAAACAATACCCTAATCAAGGAACTACCAAGGAGAAAACCACAACCCCACCAACACTGGCAGGGCAAGCTACTGAATATAAACAATGAGCAAACCCCACACTCACTAGCACTGATGATGTTACCTAGTCTGGTAATGAAATGTCTGCAAGCAAACAACCAAGCTCAGAGAGCACAAGGACTCCACAATAACATTTCTCTTTTTCTTAATAACAAAAGCTAGCAATTTTGAAATTCACTTTCCAAACTTACTATACCTATTTTTCAAGTAACTTAGGGCTCTTCTGCACAATCTGCTGTCAGATGCCTCACTAACAGTTTTCAGAGGATGTGTTCTCATGACACAGCCTTCATTTCATCCCAAATTCACTGTGGAAGCTGACTGATTTCATCTGTACCTGTTCCTTGGCCTATGAATGACCAACAGTGCCTCATTCATTATGTTAGTGATGATACAGTGAGGCACTGGCAACTGCCAAGTTTCTGTTGGCCTATTGAGGCTACTATGGGCACATTCCCTCCCCTTCTGTCATAGGGCACTGCCCTCCAGGGCCATTTTGGCTTGAGCTGCAGAAGATACTATATACCTGGTTTCCATGGAGTTGTGAAGAGTTCTCACAGAATTAGTGAAAAACAAAATGATAGCAAAACTAGTAGTTACAGAAATAAAGTAAAAATGGAGATAGACAGCAAACCAGCCTCCTAAAAATAGAGGGCCAAGTAGTCTATTTCATAGGGTAGGAAGGAAAACAAACTGCAATAGAGTTTGAATATTTCCCCCTCTCTGTTTTTGTATGTATGTATTTACAGTACTGCTAAGTCCTTATACACACTAGTAATTGCTCTTTTTTTCTTTCCTGGTATCAAGAGTGCTTTACTTACTGTATGAGTTATTAAACTCCTGTTCAGGGCTCTTTCAAAAAACCAATAGACATGTCTGTTAAAAAAAAAAAAGTAATAAAGGACAATTTTAAATGGAAAAGAGTTGTATTGTTGTCTCTTAATTATTTTTAATTTTATTCATTTTTTGTGCAAATTATATGGCTGCCTAGCTTGCAATCAACTCTGTGCAGAGAAATAACATAAATAATAGAAAAACAATGAAAACAGTAAAGATGCCAGGTAAAATTCCTTAACTTGATCAAACATAGACTGGGCTCCTTTAACATTCCAGCTCCAGCCCTAAGGTTTGAGGAAAGATACAAGTTTTTAAAATCTTCTAAAAGGCCAATAGTGTTGGGGCAGACTGAACCTCATGAGGGAGGCTATTTCATAGGGCAGGCACCCTGGCAGAGAATATATTTTATACCACTACATTCCCAAAGGATTGAGATGGTGCTTTCTGCTGCATCTGATGAAAAGGAGTTTTGCACAGCCATGCACTGTTTTTATTTCTTTGGGAGGGACTCAGTACCACTTTGGGAAATCCATGGGATATTTCCAAGTGCTATCAAGAGTGGCCACTTGCGGTCAGCTCTGCCATTTCCTTGCAGCACTTATTAATTTGAAATATTTGGTACCCGGGATGAAGATGATCGGAGTTCTGCTATTTTCCCCTTCTAGTCTAAGTAACAGGAAGACCTACCAGTCTTCTGGAAGACTAGTAAACATCTACTGAAAAAAACAGCTCAGCTGAAAGGTTGATTGGGTGAGGACAGACTGGGATGAAGCTCGTGGAGCTCTGTTCTGTGTGAGCTTCTCATTTCATGCAGCCCTCTCCTCTGGTTCACTGACCTGGGTTATTTTTGGACACAGGTTTTCTTGAAGACCAGTAGATTAATGTTCAGAAATAGCCCAAGTAATAAATTACTGGTGTGGAGCACCTCTTCAATGGTGATCTGTCACTTGGGCAACTTGAAAGGTAGCTAAAGTCTCCATTCCAGGCATGCTTCCATTCTTATTCAAGCCCACCTATCACGCTGTAAGGAAAGGAATTTATTTTTTTTTTCTTACTGGCTGGTGATGCCAAGTGGGAAAAAATGAAATCTGTCTAAAAACAGAAAGAATGACATCCAACGTAAAGGCACTACAAAGGTATAATAAAATGTGCTGGTTCTTAACTTAGCCTGCTGTCCTTCAGATATGCTGGGAATACAACTTCAGAATTTCCAGACATCCAGGATTACTTCTGCTGGGATTTTAGACTGGTCAATTCATGGCCTACATGGTTAGACTACCAACTTTATATCTGCTTATCTAGCATACTCTTCATATTTACTATCCATTAACTTAGGAATATAGATAATTAACTTTAAATACACCAGATATTAATAATTGTCACACACTAAATCTTCCAGAACACTAAAACATATTAGAAAGGTGATGCTTACAAAAAATAACATACACATGTCATTATGGCTGAACCTTCAATAACATCTGCAGTATAACTGGGTAAATAGTAGCTTTATTCCTGTGTTTCAGATATGCCAGGCAATCCTCATAAAGTTTCTAATGCTTTATCTCTACAACTTGCTTACCCTACCTCATGTAACTGGCAATCCATCTTAAGCTAAAAATATCAAGTAAAAAGTCACAGAGGTGGGGGCACCTAGACAAGGTTGATTGGGTGAGGTACTTGAATTGGTCAACACCAAGAAATCCCAAGATTTGTAGACTAGACTAAAAAGTTGAATTTAAAAAATCTGGAAGAAGGCACTAGCAAACTATTTCCATATTATTGCCAAGAAAACAATAAGGATATATCCACATATTTACAGGAAATGAGCTTGAGTGGAAAGAGGCTTCCATGAGATTTTAAGGAAATATTTTAAAGAATAGACATGCATGAAGATCATTCCAAAAGCCATTTCAGGCAAATGAAATACTAGATTTTTCTTCTTTTCCTACTTTTCACTTGGATTTATACTATTTATACATTGCAGATGTTAGAAATGTGGTTGGAACTTGGATATGGAAAGCAACTCATTTATCTCTATAATAATTAGTAACAAAGATACAAATAGAAATAGCCAGTGTAGTATAGCCACTGGAAATTAAG